>PVKM010042548.1:0-12778 GCA_004027735.1 Carollia perspicillata
GCAGTGAAACCTGCTTTTCTCAAGAAGTGTCAGCCTGGAAATGATACCCAACTGTACCTTCTCCTGGGATAACACTGGTTGCTCACGGGTTCAGATTGGTTGGTTCTGTGCTGTATGTATTGTATAGTAGTATATTTCAACAATTAGCTCCACCAAGATCGAATATATTAAACAATAGAGAAAGTTGACTTCTGCCTTAAACTCTAAACCATTTTTCATCGTTTAAAGTTTAATATTGGTATACCAAACAAACAACTAGTTGTAGCAAAATCCTGGTTTGAACGTCCAGGTCTCTCTGTGTCACAGACACAGAAGAATGCACTATGCCCTGAGGCCACACCTGAGGCTGCCCCGTGTTTCACACATGGACTTAGTGCCTCTTTATTTGTCCTTCGCCCATGGTGCGTCCACAAGGCCCCAGCTGTTGTCAGCATCGCTGTCACGACAGCCGTATGCGTGGATTTCTTAGGGGCAGTACTGGTCAACGTGTCTCAGAAATGTTTGATACAGGGGCATCCAGACACATGTTTCATATGGTTTTGCATACACGCGTGTGAGCAAGCACATGCATGTGAACACACACAGATACAGATGCCCTTTGCCAGGGCTTGCATCTTGATGTTTATGTAACAGTGTATGGCCACTGGACCGGTGAGAAACAGTGGCAGAGAACCGGAGGCAGGTAGGCTGCTGACAAACCAGTGCCAGCTGCCAGTTGGGTAGTGAGGGAGGAGGGGGGCAGAAGACAAAGGTAAAAGCCCTGGCGGTGAGGGCCCCTCTTGGGCAGTGACAGAAGGCCCAGCACATGCCAACGTAATGTGACATGAGCAGCCAATAACATGCTTAATAATGAAAATTCTGAAACCCCAATGAAAAAGTCATATTCTAAAAAACATCTTTTGTTTTAAGACATCACAATACATATCATTTACGGTAGGAAGGTTTCCACCTAAAATGGCTGAAATACCATGCTGGTGTTCTAAGACAACAGTAGTGTCCGACCGCTCATCATTGTCAGTGCTGGGAGGAGGACGGAGAAAATCAGTCGGGGCCTCTAGGCTGCCTGTTCCACTTGCACCGTGCAGTGTGATTTGTGGGGGAGTCGCCGGAACGGGTGTCACTCGAACCGTTGCAGCTCAGGAGAGAAGCTGTGGATACAAAGGAGTAAAATGGTGACAGAGAACAGACCGACTGTCGGGGTGACTCCCCTGGTGTACCCCGAAAGTGCCGAGGCCACACCCCACTGTAGACTCCAGGTTTCTGGGGCGAGTGCCCGGAAGGGCCCCACTGGGCCTGGGGCTTGCTGACCCCAACAGGGTCAACAGCAGAGTGCTCCTGTATTGTCCACCTGAGACAGGGGGGCCTTTGCTATGCCTCGACCCGGCAGTCTCCTGGCCTCAGCAGCTTCTTAAAACTCCCGTGACACAGCACTTAGTCTACTTCGCACGACGGGAGTTCTCCACCTTTGACTCTGACTGCAGACAGCGTGGGGGTGCATGTGGGGACAAAGCAAACACATTCCAGCATCTAATGCAAGAGATTGTCCCTGCTTCCCCCACCCCATGGCTTCCCTGCCACCCCTTCACCTCACATTTCACCACACCCAGCCCCTCTCCCTCTATACTGCTGGGCTGCGGAGGGTGACGCTTGCTCTCTAGTGCGTCAGGGTCTTGTTGACCAGGCTGGCTGTCAGCTCTGAAGTGTGTAGTCGGCCATCTGCCACTGCTGTCCAGGTCCTTAGCTCTCTCTGCAGCTTAGACTCCCAAGTGGGCCTGGCCCATCAGCCCTCTAGACAGACCAAGATGGGTTTGAACCAGAAAGGGTCCCAATTTCAGCCTTTTGTGTGGGACATCTGTTGTGAGCCACAGCATACCCTCTTGAACCCACCTAGTGACAACCGCTAGGTGAGCAGTTCCAAGTGGACTTCAGTCGGCCTTGAGCGGGTGTGAGGAGACGGCAGCTTGCTCGGGGCCAGTGGATAAACGTTTCCTTGTACATCCCCAGGCAAACTGTGCTGAGCTGCATTCCAGCCGGTTCTGTGGACACTCCAGTGCGCTTCAGCACCCCTGTGGCGACGGCCGACGGGACAGCGCATCCGTGTGTGCTTTTCCCTTCCTCTGCCCCTCCTTCCTGGGATCATGTCCAAAATAAAGCCCCATGCCTGTAAGGCTTTGTTTGAGGCTTCGCTCTGCATGGGTGGCTTGGGGGTGGTGGGAAGCTCAAAGAAGGACTTTCTTGCACCGCATTTAAAAAAGATAATTATAATGCAAAAAAAGTGAGCCAGTATTGATTGAACACTTACTATGTGCCAAACACAGTTTGGGACATGTCGCACGGTCTAACAGATTTAATGCAGTGTGTGCATTTGACAAATAAGGGAGTCTGTGCTGAAGTGACGTGTCATGAGAACCACAGATGGCAGGAGTCAGGCATGGAGCTGGTTAGGTCTTCCAACCTGGGGTCAGAGCTCTTGGCCACTGCCTGGTACCGGAGGCCGGCCTCCACTGCTCAGAAACTTTGGGGAGGCAGAAAGCTCATTTCTTAACTGCCGCTGGCCATCCCAGTGTGAACGGTGTTTGGGACGGTTGCTGGAGTTGAGGCTGTCTGTCACCTCCTGGCCACTTATGCTGGTCCGATGAAACACGCTCAGCCTTCCTCTGCTTTAAGGTGTACCAAGTCCCAGTGTGCAGGACCTCATGGGGGATATCCCAGCATGCGTGTGTCCCTCCAAACGAGGGCAGAGGACGATGCTTCGGTGGCCTGGTGCACCCTTGGTGGTCAGCAGCCTTGGTTGTCCCTTGTCACATTAATGTTGGTCTCAGTGTCTCTCTCTCTCTCTCTCTCTCTCTCTCACACACACACACACACACACACACACACCTCTCCTTAAAGCTCATTGGAATAAAGTCCACCTTGTGTATCATAAGGTCTAATTGAGCTTCATGGTGGCTCTTATAAACTGAGGCCCCAGGAAACGCTTATCTCAAAGGCAACTTAGTGTCGACATCATGGCTCCACAGCAGTGATTCCTCGCCTCCCTGGAGATGCCTAGACCTGCACACTCACAGGCTGCCGTCCCTCGGGGTGGGCAGGGCCCACATCCCCCACAGCTGCTTCTCACGTCCCCTGAGCAGCAGCGGGCCATGCCGAGGCCGATGTATGATACAATAGCTTCCTTGGAGTGTGCTTATAAATATTCACAGCACCAAGTGGGCAGGCATGGGCTGCTATTCAAACACACCTGCTGGGGAAGAAAGAAACAAGAAAAGGAAAAACACGTGCCCACTCACAACTATTTGTGCCCACTCTGTGAAGGTTACGCAGGCATTTAGACCTGCACGCCGCACGCACACAACTCTCAGAATAATCGGGGCTTTGCTGGGGTCTGCGGTTCTGCCCGCAGTGGCCTCTTTGGGGAAGAAGGGCCACACTCATCTTGCTTTTAAATGCTGCTTTCCCCAGATAACGCACATGTTTGCTGAATTGCATTTGGAAACTACTGAATTGTGCAGAGGATAAGAAAAATATTACTTACGTATCTTATCTCCCAGAGGTAATAGTGTTAACCTTTTGGAATTTTTCTTTTTATGCCCTAAGAAATACATACTCTGTATACTCAAAAAGTCCTTCTGTATTAGAGTTAAAACTATAGTACGTATCTTCAGACAGTTAAAAAATCTCTTCTAGTTTAATAGTTGAAAAATGATATTTTAATTGTTGCAGTTTGCATAGGTGTACGTGTTGAGAGCTACTTACTAAGTCAACCAATAAAAATGTATTATAACAGCAGAAAGCTCCCTGCATGGGTTATGGGGATGTAAGAAGAATAAGTAACTTCGTCCGATTCACAACAGTTAGGCTTATCTCTCCTTTTTTGACCTGGGTATGCCAGTCTTCTCCCAGTTTGGTTTTTGGATGGAGTGCCTGAAGATGTAGCACTTGTATTCTCATATAAAGAGGGAGACAACTTAGTGAAGCAAGGTGTTATTTCTGTCCTGTACCCTGCTGTTAAACCAGCTCTCAGAGTAAAGAATGGCATGTAGATTATCCCTGGTGAGCTTTCTTTCCAAGAATGTGGAACATGTGGCCTCCAGGACGCCTGGGAACTACTCTGTCAGCAGTCTTACAAGGGACGGGAGGGGGTCTGGGCGAAACCCAAGGAAATGGCAAGTGGGTTTGGGTTTCAAGTCAGCATGTGAGACAGAAGCGAAAGCTGAACATCTTTTTGGGAGCCCCGCTTTGGAAACTAACGATGTCATTTCTCAGTCAGTCAGACTCAGCCCCATGTTTTTCTTCTAAGACTGGGACCAGGTTATGGCTTCTTTAGTTGGAGATGAGAAGAAAGTTGAGTGCGACGTGGTTTGCCTTTAGGAACCAAGCTCTGTGAACCCCGAGCACTTCAGGGACCAGCACAATCCTTTGCTTGGTGAGGTGCATGCTCAAAGGCACTTAGGAGAGGGTGCGGACCAGAGGAACAGAATATTCCTAGGAACGACATCAAGGCCATGGAGCACTGTCTGCTCACTGGTTGGGATGGTGCTAGGAACCCCTCATGGTATTAACATTGTTTGTCCTTGCATCTGTCTGTTTCTCTACCATTGTGTGTGTGTTTGAGTCCTGCTGTGTGGGGTGAGTCCACTGCAGTGGGTGCCACCCACTCAGGTGTCCACCAGTGGTGTGAGGCAGACAGACTGGCCCTCAGGGGCTCCATGAGGGGATCTGCCATAATCTTCTAGAATGATGCCACTGGATTTTTTTTTTTAAATCAGAGTACAGTGAAGTACGGCTCTGTGGACACCATGTAACTATTAGCATGTGGCTCCCTCTGGGGTGGTGGCTTGGAGAGAAGGATCTTCCTACCTGCTCTTACTCTTGAAAGAGAGACTCAGGGTGCTTATGACTGGCCTCTTCCCCACCGTCAAAGCCGGTGTCTGGGAATTCAACGTAAGAACTGTTTGTAAGTGTGGCTATGAGTGAGCGTGAGCCTTGTGCAAGGCCATCGAGCACAGTGACAGTGAGGCGTGGGCCCCAGTCCAATAACTGCCCCATCCGCTGTGGCTTCAGACAGGTCGCTTTCCTGAGACTCCTATTCCTCACTGTGAAGTGGGCACATTAAGGCTCACCACTCAGGAATCTTGCAAGGGTTAAACGAGGCAATCGATGCACAACCCCTGGTGTGTCATAAATGGCAGTGTGCATAAGAGCTCACGGGACTCACTTGAATGGATGTCTGTGATGTTCGTTGGAGAATAAAGAAGAGGGCAGGAGACAGGCAGATGGAAGGTGTAGGAGCTCGTGGGCAGGACCACCTTCCTGCTTGTGCACCCTGCACAGATTCACTGACCCTGTGCTCAGATGGGCTCCGCACTTGGTTTAGTGCTCTGTGGCCGCTGCCTAGAAATCCTTAATTATTTTTTAATAAAGTAACCCCCCTTTTTCATTTTGCATTGGGATCTGTAGATTGTGTAGCTGGCTTCATCTATGGGCCTCATGAGATATTATCATTTGAATACAGCCAGTGATCAAAGGAAAAGAAAAAGAGCCTGTGGTCTGGGAGGACCCCAAGGCTACTTCCCAATCTGTGATTTACAGGAATGGATTACAGAAGTCAGGAAAGCGGTTATATTCACGGCCATGGTTTAGCACCATAAAAGGGCACAGGTGAAAATCAGCAACAGGAAAGGAGGCAGGGAGGGGTCCAGAGGAGAACAGAGCTTCTAGCTGTGGGCTCCCAGAGACGTCGGTCAGACAGCACCTGCTTCGCCCACTAGTGACATATGGCGGCCTGTGACCCCAGCCCCCACCATAACCCATGTTGCTTGGCCATGCCAAGTTTCCCAGATAAAGACCGTCTTATCAGGCAGGACATTTCCAGGGCTTTATGCTTACCCCCCAGGAGGTAATTAAGGACTAAACCTTTCTTAGGGCAGGGTTAGTCCTCCCACCTCACAGAGAAATGGCCTGTTGGCTGAAGACATTGCAATGGAAAAGAAATGGGACTTGGTGAGGGGTGGAAATAGGGAGGGGGCTGGGTGTGAGAGGGAAGCATCAGTCCTGTAAGGACTCCATGAGGCTAGGAAACTGAGGCATCACGGCCAGGACCTGGGGAAAGCCAAGTGTCCTCACTGTTGAAACAGTGCGGAACTGGCATTTATTGTGGCCATAACCAAAGGCATTAAATCACATTGCAAAGCAGTTGCTGAGGGCGGTCTTACAAAGACAGTACTTACATCAGCTGCCCAGGGAGGCTGTGTGTCCTCCTCGCCTTTTGCTTGGTCTGGCTGTGCCTGGTGACCTCGGAGGACTTGAGTCAGCCTCCCTAGGTTTTACCTGGGTCTCCCACTTCTCACTCACAACCTTTCTGCCTCCCCCAGCCCCCACCACACACATGCACACAGGAACACGCACATGTTCATGCATACCCTGCTTGGGGAGTTGCCCAGATCGCTCATGCGGGCAGATCTTTTTGCAAAATGCTTATGGGGGCCATTTAACCTAAAATGTGTGTGTGTTTAAAAATACCAAATGCCACCTTCTTTATGAAGCCCCCTCCCCACCCCCAGTTTTCACCTTCAAATAAAAATCTTTTTGGGCCTCGTCCATAGCAAATATTATCCACTTTTCCAGCCCTCTGGATGGGTGCTTCACATGTTGGAACTTCATCAATATGAAATAGTTTGAATAATTGACCCCTTATCCCCGTTTATCAGAAGCAGCTTTTACTCTTCCCTTAAAAGGAAGGGCTTGCCACCCAATTCTGCCAGAATCTCTTAGAAAAACAAACAAACAAAAAATCAAAATCCCTGGCAATGATAAAGTCTTCCAGAAACTTCAGGCCTTACACGTACTGGGTGAGAGGAGAAAAGAATAGAAAAGCAGACCATTAATTCAGTTTCCTTTTGCTGCGTCCTTGATTTTATTTGGCAGCGATCCCTCAAAATCACAGCTTGCAGGGATGTTCACTGTAAGTTGCCTCCAAGCAAATTAAGGAGAAAAGGCTATTTGGCCTCTTTCTCTGTCTTTTCAGACCCTCTCTGCTTCCCCTGGGGCACTCCTGGCTATCCAGACCCTCCCGCTGGGAACCTCTTCACCCATCTGGCTTGTAGTGTGCACCTGGGGGGCTCCTGGAGCTGGCATTGGCTCACGGCATCCCATGTCCCAAACGCTTTGACATCTGTCATTCTCGATTTCTCAAAGAGACAGAGGGCAGGTGTTAGCATCATCATCATTCTTACTCATCTCGATCACTTTCAGTGTATGAAAACTGAAACCTAAGTAATTTAAACGTATTAAACATGATGCACACTCAGACTTCTGATCCAGCATTTCCCATCAATTCTTGCCTTGGTCATTAATGCTGAATGCTGGGCTGGGAAATGTATGGCACCCTTGTCCCCACTGCCCATCATGGTGTTCATTCTAAGTGTCCCAGTTTGCTCGTTTCCTCCCGAGGAGCCTAGAATAGCTGAGGAACACTTGGCATATTGCTCTGGGCAATCACTGCCCAATCGAGCAGTGTTGGCAAGTGAATTAACACACAATTTCCATTCTTGGCTAAGGGAGTGACTTCCCAAGTGATGTTGGAAGAGAAGATGCCGGCAGAGCAAAGGCTTTGGATGTTTCATGGAGTGACTCTTAGTTGGAGGAGTTTCAGAGACAAACGCAAGGGAGCGTGCATTTTAATGCATGCCTGTGACATGCCAGGCTTTGTGTTAATCCTCGTGACAACTCGTAGAGGTATGCAGTGTCATTTCTGATTTTCAGCTGAGGAAATCGAGTCTCAGCATTGAAGTCACTCTCTGAAAGATGCATCAGAGCAAGAGACAGAGTCAGGATTAGACTTGGTATCTGAGCCAGGAGCTGTGCCATAAATCTGCCCTCACCCACCCGCTTCCCAGCCCTCCAGCCGAATTCCTTTTCATCTTATTATAATAGCTTCTTAACATGAAAATATAATGGCTCTAAGGGGCAGAGAAATGAGATAAGGAGAGGAACGGTGCCAAGATTGGCTATGTGTGATCTTGCGTATGAAGGTCTGAAGCCAGCCATAAGTCACTTTTTCACTCACTGTGTCTGTTTTCTTATTCTACACAAGCATGTAAAATTGAAAGCCTTTTTCTCCACTCCTTCGGTTTGATGGGGCTCAGGACTGTGTGTGTAGCAGTTTTTGTCTTTGCCACTCTGCAGGAAGTGGGTTGGGATCAGTGATAGAGGAGGAATGTAAAGGAAGGCCCACGGCTCTGTGAACCGTGGAGAGGGACTGAACATTTTTGTGTATCTTCCATTGTTGTAGGCACTGTGGGGACCTCAGAAAATGTGAGACAGGGTGGTCCTTTCTGAGATGTTATACTTAGCTGAATTTCAAAGACTGTAATATCTGATAGAAAACATTTCATATCTGCCTTAGGAAAGTAATGGATGCACCAAAAGTATTTGAAAGGGACCTTGTATTATTTGCCGCTGCATCCCTGCTTGACGGGTAGAAAGTAGATGAGGTTGTACTTACACAGCCCTACCAACAGGGGGCTCACACTGCTTTGTGGTGGCTAATCTTTTCTCTGTTATTTCTACCCAGTGGTCCAATTTTTGCCTTCAGAAAAACTCTCTTCCATTTTACAAGAGCTCCCAGTATACCTGAAGGCAGCTACTGTTTCTTCCCTGTGCGTTTTCTTTTCCCATTGAAACCTGCAGTCTCCTTTCAGCTATGCTGGTTGGGTTTTTTTGTTTGTTTGTTTGTTTTTGAACCTGCCTGTGAAATTTCACCTTCGTTCTGGTTATCCCTGTAAGCAGGCCCAGAGTTCCAGGCTTTAAGGACCTTTTTGAATGACATTCCTGTACCTAAATGCACTAGCTTTTGTGCATGACGATATTTCATTGGTAGCAGACCTGCTTTTTCATAAGCTCTTTCGGGCCGGACCAGCTCCCTTTCAGCCTTGATTCCTCTGCGTAGCCCGTAGCCCGTAGCCCGTGACCTTCCCAACTTTAAGAGGTGGCAGTTTTTCTGGATCTGTGCTCGGTACTTTGGGAGCATTAGGATAAAAATTATACCTATGTTACCCTGGCTGGTGTAGCTCAGTGGATTGAGCTCGGGCCTGCGAACCAAAGGACCGCAGTTCCATTCCCAGTCAGGGCACGTGCCCGGGTTGCAGGCCAGGTCCAGCATGCGACGCATGAGAGGCAACCATTCATTGATATTTGTCTCCCTCTTTCCTTCCCTT
Source organism: Carollia perspicillata (assembly GCA_004027735.1). Taxonomy (NCBI): domain Eukaryota; kingdom Metazoa; phylum Chordata; class Mammalia; order Chiroptera; family Phyllostomidae; genus Carollia; species Carollia perspicillata. The sequence continues at coordinate 9,219 of PVKM010042548.1, forward strand.
CCTCTCTAAATATAAATAAATAAAAATCTTTTAAAAAATTATATCTGTGTCTCCAGGCAGAGTTCCTGCACAATCTCCTCTGTCCTTCACAGTCTGCTGTCACATCTGCACATGCTTTTACATGTCTGGTAGACATTGGGCCATTGAGGTTTTTGTGCCACATCCAGCCTTCACTTTGCTTTTGTGTGTTCTCACTATTTTTGGATTTGAGATTTTTCATAGTAATATAAAAACATGCCCGGGGCCCTGGCTGGTGTAGCTCAGTGGATTGAGCGCAGGCCTGTGAGCCAAACGATCGCGGTTCGATTCCCAGTCAGGGCACATGCCTGGGTTGCAGGCCAGGTCCCAGCCAGGGATGCACGAGAGGCAACCATACACTGATGTTTCTCTCCCTCTCTCCTTCCCTTCCCCTCTGAAGATAAATAAATAAAATCTTAAAAAAAAAACCATGCCCGGAAGTGTTTACTTCTCACTTCTCTACTGCTAACTGCCTGGTCCAGTTGACCTTCATTTCTGTTCTGAAGTGTTGCAGTATAATCCTAACGGACCTCTTGGCTTCTGCTCTTGCCCTCCTTCCACCTCTTTTCAACATAGTAGCTGCAACACCTTCTCAACGCCCCAGCCAGAGCCAGCAAGGGAGTGCTGTCCCATCTCCATGCGGGCCAGATGCCCTGGCCTCCTTGGCCAGCTGCCCCCAGCAGGCACATCTCTGTTGGCTGGTTGTGGTGTTTTTCAGAGTGTCTATTGGCTGTGGTTCATCCCCACACAGCGTCTCCAGGGGGTTCTTGTACACCTGCTTTGTGCTTCTCCTTGTTCAGATCCCTTCTGCACATGTTTTTGGCCTTGGCCTTTGCTCTCCGAGCTCATCAGAGGGCTCTCCCTGTGAAGCCACATGTCTTACTCAAGCAGCGTTTCCTCTCTCAAGAACTGTCCCTAATTGTGGTGTCATCGTTCTGCTTTTTAGAAGCCCCCCATCTAATGCCAGCCACACGATCACGTGGATTCTCTGACTAGGGGAGGCTCCCTGCCATTCCTTCCAGCGCTGTGACATTTCAGACCCATGGGAAATACTTGAATGTTTCCTGGGCACACGCACATGTGCCAGGCATGGTGCTGGGTTTGTTACACAAATCATTATTTCATTCAAGCTCTAGTGCTCATAGGGAATACGGCACATTCATTTGTGACTCCCTTAGAAATAAGAAAAGTGAAACTTAGAGCATTTCAGTCAGTGTTGGATGGTCACGTACGAACACTCAGATCAGAATTCAAATCCAGATCGTGGCTCCGAGGTGCAGACTGTTCAGTGGTACAGTTGGAGAGTATATTCCCTTCCCATTAAAACTAATTAAGATGTCATGGGTACTTTTTTCCCTTGGATTTTCTACACCATCAAACAGATCCTCCCGTTAGTCAGCCCAGAATAATAATCCCTCTGTTTCCCCTATCTGGCTGTCTTCTTAGCTTTTTTTCCCTGACACAATAAGCCGATTGATTATCAATAAAACATGGTAGACATTCATGACACTCTGCTTCTAGCAAATTAAGCTTTCAGCAGCTCTTTTGAAATTCCTCCTGTTCCTTTATGCCTATCTGATAATGTGTATTAAGAAGGAATCAGCCATGCCTTTGGACTGTGGGGGACACGAGAAGATTTGCATGGTACTGAATTGGCTCTTCCTTGTGTAAAAGGCGAATACAAGCCCTTGCCACTGGGCATCCCTCTCTGTCCCGCAAATATCCACTCCTCAGGCGCCTGTCCTCACCACCTGTTAGATAAGAGCAGGCTTACAGTCCAATTCCCAGTAATTTTAACAGTAAAACACTTCATTTTTACTTTGAAGTATGAAGTCTTTAGAGTTACATAATGGAAGGGGTGGTGGACTCAGAAAATCAGTCCAGTATTAGCTCAAGTTGATTAAGCCTGTACCACGTAGACCAGGCATAGTGGTAAGTACTTTTCGTCAGTTGTTGCATTTGAACCATACAACCACCTAGGACAAAACTACGGTGGAGGCCGAAAGCTGGATGGGCTGGGTAATGCTGCAAAGCTGAGGACTAGGAAAGCTCAGATTCCAATCCCTGTGGTCTGGAGCCAAAAGCCTGGCTCCTCCGACCCCTCTACACTTGACCCTTGGTGCTCAAGTGGGGCTAACGGCTGTCAAACATCTGCGTATAACTTTTAACTCCCCAGAACTTAACTGCTAATAGTGTACTCCTGACCAGATGTCTTACCTGTAACATTAACTGTCAGCTAACTCATATTTTGTCTGCTGAATGTATCAGATACTGTAGTCTTAAAGTAAGCTAGAGAAAAGCAGATGTTGTTATGAAAATGATAAGGAAGAGGAAATTCAACAGTCCTGTACATGTTTATTGGAAAAAATCCATGTACAAATGTACTCCTTCAGCTTAAACCCATGCGGTTCAAGAGCCGACTGTCCTTTCCAGCTTCACTGTTACAGCCTGAGTCCTGGAGAAGTCACAGAACTTTCTGGATCCTTTGCAAATGGAGATTAACAGTCACCTCCCCGTCAGAGGACCGGAAAACTTTCAGTGTGTCACCAGTCCCATATGAAAGCAAAATGGTTGTCCTCCCGTGAAACCGTCAGTGCCCATGACAGTGATACTCAATGTGGGATGCTCTCTCCGGACCACATTATCCTTAGTATTTCATATCTCATGGAGTTACCACATAAACCACGTGGAGAGGATAATAGTATTCGTACAGTTTTAGAGACAAGAAAAAACAGATTAAAAGAAAATATAATGTATGAAACTGTGTACAAAAATACATGTGTTGTGAATGCCATACTTCGTTGTTTTTTTTTAAATTCTCAGACATGTTTATTGATTTTGGAGAGAAGAAGGGAGAGAACGAGAGGGAGAGATAGAGAAACATCAGTGTGAGAGGGGAACATTGATCAGTCGCCTCCCATACACACCCTGGCAAGGAATCAAACCTGCAGCCTAGGTGTGTGTCCTGACAGGGAATCAAACCCACAGCCTTTCAGTGTATGGGGCGATGCTCCAGCTGAGCCACCCATCCGGGCCTGCGTGCCGTGCTTCTGATTGTAAGCCCCTAGACAGCCCCTAGTGGAAACAGAGTGTTGGTGCGTGGTTGTGCCTGGCTGACACTGGATGCTCATCCTTTCATTTTTTTCTAAGACACTCACAGCTCCAGGTGAGAGAGCTTGAGTGACAGGTGCCTCTTCCCCTCCCCACCTGCCAATCCACCAAGCTGTGCCGGACCTCACACAATTCTCTTGAAAAGTCAGTCATTTACACTGTCATCTCTCCAGGAAGTTTTTCAGCCCTTGTCAGAATTCACTTTCAGTGACAAGACATCATAGACTGAGGGTTTCATTAAGGGACAGAGCACTTGGAGCAACGTGCAGACTTTTGTTCGAGCAAGAGCGATTTCAGACAGGAGGTGGCATTACTCGGTCGGTGAGGCAGATGAGAAGACCTCCAGAATTGAGGCTTTGTACTTAGATTTTTTTCCTCTGTGCCCTGCAGAAATGGCCCTACAGCTTCAGCGCAGAAGAGGCAGGGAAGAC
>PVKM010042549.1:0-12776 GCA_004027735.1 Carollia perspicillata
CAGGGTAGGGGAGATAAAGGAGGAAAAACTGGGAAAACTGTAATAGCATAATCAATAAATTATACTTAAAAAAGAAATGGATTGTAATGAGACAGTGACAAAAGCAGTAATCCATTAAGATAATAAATTCATTGAAGATAATAAAACAACACACAAAAAAGAACAGGCCACAGGTCAAAGGATAAAAGTGGCTTATTTATCAGTAGTTTTTTTTTTTTTTAAGGTGGCAGTTTTAAATTTTGCCTGAGAGCAAAACCCTTGGTTGTAAAACAATGAAAATTACGGACAGGAGATTATTCAAACCAGCCTTACCCTGCTCTGTCCTGTGCCTTTCTTTAGTTTGTACAACATTTTGAATGTATTTAATGCTACCGAATTGTACACTTAAAATGGTTACAATAGTAACATTTAAAATGGTTAAAATGGTAATAGTAAAATGGTTAAAATACTAACAATAGTAACAGTAATAGATTATATTCACCACAAAAACTTACAAATAAAATGTGAATATTTCATTTTAAAAAGATTTACTATTTGGAAAATATTGTTCTTAACATCACAGACATTGCCATGATCAGTGTGCTTTGAGACATAAAAGTCATCTTTTGGTGGGTATGACTGCAAACTCTGAGAACTCGAGTCAAGGAACTTCAACTTGTGGCTGCCTTCTTATTCTCTACTTGAAGCCTTAGCAAATGACAAAGTCTTTATTTGAACTTTGACTGTGTGGTCCTAATTCCCTAATGCTTTGTTTTCATTACTCTTATTGCATCGATGTCTGCTGCTACTGTTGCAGCCTCTTTGTTACATTCACAGTCTCAGAAAAGGGAGTCATATTAAAACAGTATGGTAGTAGCACAAAAACAGAGACATAGGTCAATGGAACAGAACAGAGAGCCCAGAAATAACCTTCACTTATATGGTCAACTGATCTATCACAAAATAGGCAAGAAGATACAATGGAGAGATAACAGCCTCTTCACAGAGCAGTTTGGGGGAAACTGGACAGATACATGCAAAATATAAAACTGGATCAATATCTTAACCATATACAAAAATAAATTCAAGCTGTGACCAGTGTGACTCAGTTGGACATTCTTCTGAAAGGCAAAGGTCACAGGTTCAATTCCCAGTCAGGGAATATGCCTGGGTTGTGGGTTCAGTCTCCAGTCCGGGCATGTGCGAGAGACAACTGATTGATATTTCTCTCTCACATCAATGTTTCTCTCTCTCTCTCTCCCTCCCAACACCCTCTCTAAAAATAAATAAATAATCTTAAATAAATAAATAAATTCCCAAAATCAATTGAAGACTTCAATGTAAGGTCTGAAACAAGAAAGCTCCTATAAGAAAACATAGGCAGGAAACAATTTGCCATAAGTTGAGTAATATCTATTGAATTTGTCCCCTTGAGCAAGAGCACAGATGGGACTTCATCAAACTAAAAACTTCTGCACAATGAAGGAAACCATCAACAAAACAGAAAGAAAACCTACTGAATGAGAGAATATATTCACAAATGAGATATCTTGTAAAGTGTTGATATCCAAAATATGAAAGAAACTCATACAACTCAAAAACAAAAAATATACATACAATCTAATAAAAAACAGGGTGAAAACATGAGAAGACATTTCTATAAAGAAGTTCTATAAATGGCCAACCAACATATGTAAAGATGTTCAACATCACTAATCAGGGAATGTAAGTCAAAACCACTGTGAGATACCACCTCACACCAGTTGGAATGACTATAATCAAAATTCAATAAATAATGTGTTGGTGAGGATGTGGAGAAAAAGGCACCCTTGGTAGAACAGCAAATGTGTACAACCACTGCTGAAAACAATATTGAGAGTCCTCAAAAACCAAAATAGATCTACCATATGACCCGGCAATTCCCTTATGGGTATTTGTCCAGAGAAAATGAAAACAATAATTCAAAAATATATATGCACCCCTATGTTGATTGCAGTATTTACAATAGCCAACATATGTACACAATGTAGGTGTCCATTGATAGATAAATGAATAAAGGAGATAGTTGCCAGAAGGGACGGGAGTAAAAGGATAAGTGAAAAAGGTGAAGGGAAATATAGTTAATAATGTTGTGATAAGTTTGCACAGTAACAGATGATTACTAGAATTAGTGAGGTGATCACACTGGAAGGTATAAAAATGTCAACTATATCATGAACCTGAAACTAATTTAACTAATATAATATTATATACCAACTATACATAAATTTTAAAAAATAGCATACTGATGGTCCACAGACACATGAAAAAAATGCTCAACATCACTAGCCATCAGAAAGATGCAAATTAAAACCACAATGAGATACCGCATCACACCTGTCAGAATGGCTAGTGATGCTTGTTTATTTATCATTAACAAATCAACAAACAAGTGCTGGCAAGGATATGAAGGAAAGGGAACCCTAGTGCACTGTTTGTAGGAATGCAGAGTAGTGAAGCCACTGTGGAAAAGAGTATGGAATTTCCTCAAAAAATTAAAAATGGAACCTCCTTTTCACCCAGTGATTCCACAGCTGGGAATGTACCATAAGAATCCTGAAACACCAATTCAAAAGAACTTATGCACCTTTATGTTCATAGCAGCACTATTTGCAATAGCAAGGTGCTGGAAACAGCCTAAGTGCCCATCAGTAAATGAGTGGATCAAAAACCTGTGGTATATTTACACAGTGGAATACTATGCAGCTGAATGAAGGAACTCCTACCCTTTGCAACAGCATGGATGAAACTAGAGAGAATTATGCTAAGTGAAAAACTAATGAGCAAAGTAGAACCAGAGACATGGAAACATGGAACATACTAAAAACTGCCACAGGGAAGGGGGGATGGACAGTGGTGGAAAAAAAGGGACAGGACTAGTCAAAGAACACGTATGAATAACCCATGTACATGGACAACAGTGTGGGGATTGACTGTGGGAGTAGGGGGTGGGCTGAGAGGAGGAGAGCAAAGAGGAAAAATTGGGACAACTGTAATAGAATAACAATAATAGGAAAAATATATAGGAGCCATATGATCACAGTTATACTATATCCAAACTACAGCTTTTCTAACTGGTGGAGAGTTATTAGAAGTTGCTAGGTCAGGTATTCCTTGGATCAGCATTGATCTGTGCAGAGTTCAGTATGTTTTGGCCCAGTTTTTAGGGGCATGTTACATAAAACATGGCAACAATCATGCAAAAACTGGTTCTGGCTATTTAAGCATTAAACAACAACTTTGAAGGGTAATGTAGCATGCATTGGATATACAGATATATTTCATATATCAAACATTTGTATCAGCCATATTGGAATTAAGGCTATTATTACTACATACATGCCTAGGCAGAACACATTGTAAAATTATATACTAACTGAAACAGTTGATCGAAATTGGCTGAGCTGGAAGGTAGAGTAGTCTGGGATATTGGCTTCAGATTCCTAACTAAACTAAAGGTTTAAAGAACAGTGGCAGATTGTGGCCTGTTACATATTTGTGAGATTTCAACTGTCATAATTACTATATCTTATTCTTAGTAGATTTTACCACCATTGGTTGAAGCCATACTTAATCTAAAACAACCAGATAATATCAGCACTACCAAGACTCTGGACCACAGCCAGTCTTCTGGCATTTCAGTGATCCTTGATGCAACCCAACACCACTGTGAACAGGATGTTGGAGCAGCTGTTGCTGGGAGCTGAAAGGGGGCATTTGCAATTAAATTGCTGAGCAGAAGAAACAGCAAGTTTTACAAACCAAGTTCAAATAATGCAATAATGCCTTGAACAAAACATGTTCTTGGTAAAGAGTTTGCTTGTTTAAACTAAGGCAGACCTGGAAATATAGTAGTCATTTCCCAGTAAGAGGTTCTCCTCTGGGTAAAACGTGAGAATTTGTTCAATTACTTATGCATACATTTGTGTCAGTTACCCAATTTGGGATGTTACAGTATGTGATTTTTCAAATCACTCTTATTGATCATTAAAAAGAGAAATAGAAAAAGGAAGAAAATCAAGTAGGAGAGAAAGTACACTTTCTTATGCAGTTAAAGCTTGGAAAAGATACAGAATGTTACAAGGAAGAAAACTTGGCCCTTGGAAGAGCATGAGTGAGCTGGGTCATGTACAAAACAAGAGCTGATGGAGGAGAACTAGAGCTGTGGGAACATGGAAACATGGAGAAAGGGATTGGTATGTGGATGTCAGCATCTCTGAGCCATCAAAATAGAAAGGAATTAGCATTTGGAGAAAGAAACACAAAGTCTCAATGTGATATGGCAAATGTATTAAACAATAAATGATACTGACCTTTCTCTTTCCCCTTATCTACTAAGATAAATTTTGACTTTACCCTTTAGATTTCCAAAAAAGGTCCTGTCTTGTTCCTCTTATCTTTGGGGCTTTCATGATGAACAGTTAGAAGAAGGAATGTGGGCTGAAAGAGAAAAAATTAAGTATTAGATTGGTTTGAGGATTAAAACTTCCATGCAAATTTTTCCACAGGAATTTTGGAAGGAATGATACAGAAGTGAGAAGCTGTTGAGTGAGAGAAGAATTTTAAGCAATACAATAAAAATATGTCTCCTTCATGGACTTTAAGAAATACATGTGAAGAGCTTAAATTATTATTATTATTCAATACTGTATCTGTTTTTAGAGAGAGGGGAAGGAGGGAGAAACAGAGGGAGAGAAACTTCCATGTGAGAGAGAAACATCGATCTGTTGTTTTTTGTATGCGCCCCAAATGGGGACAGAACCCTAATCCCAGGCATATGCCTTGACCAGGAATCTAACCAATGATCTTTTGCTTTGTGGGATGACGCCCAAACAATGGAGCCACACCAGTCAGGGCTGAAGAACTTAAATTATTTTGAAATTATCTTCTTGGTTGTGTTCTGACTGCACTATTAATCTCAAGCTGTACCTCATGAATTATGCCTTTTGTTTAAAGATTTTATTTATTTACTTCTAGAGAGGGGGAGGGAAGGAGAAAGAAAGGGAGAGAAACAGCAATGTGAAAGAGATACATGGGTCAGTTGTCTCTCCCACGCCCCCAACTGGGGACCTGGCTGGCAGCCCAGGCACGTGCCTTGACCGGGAATCAGACCAGTGACCGTTCAGTTCGCAGGTCAGTACACAATCCAGTGAGCCACACCAGTCAGGATGGATTATGACTTTATAAAATTACATTAGTTTATACCTAATCCTCAATTTAATCCAACAGCTGTGCATATGTCATGTTAAACCTGCTGTGAAGAGAGGGAGCTTTGGGAGTGATTTAGATGGCAAACAAAAAACAATAGTACAGAACAAGTTATTGCTTGTTTTCATTATTCATCATTGACCATATCCTAAGTGATAATAGTTTCTTAATTGATTAATGTCTGACTTAACTTTCTATTCTATTTTTTCACTATAAATTCCTTTAGGAATTATCAAAGATGTGACCTCTATAGTTATAGAGCTGCTATTATAGTTCCAAAATTTTAATGTTTCATAAATTTTCCGTTTCTCCTCAACCATGCATTTTTATCTCACTTTCCACATAGATTTCAAATCTACAGACACACTGACATACAAATAAGCAGACACATATACAGACATGCCTGCCTGCCTGCCTGCCTGCCTTCCCCAGTCTCTTTCTCCTCTGCCCCTCTCTGTCTCTGACTGGTTTTCTCTCTCTTAAACACATGCACGCGCACACACACACACACACACACACTTACTTATTGGGACAGCTAAAAAGATGGCAATAAGAAAGATTAATAGCACATTACCCTTGGGCAAAGCCAAAGAGTTCATGGTAGTATTTCTTTAAGCCTTGCAGTTTTAGCCACTAAGGAAAGGATCTTGTGGTTCAAAATATAATTAGTGAAGGCCTAGATGCCCTGTCAAAATGCATGTTAAATATTACTGCAGTGTGAGCTGAGTTAATTCATAAGAGGCCTAGCTATAGATGAGGAGCCTAGCTTCCAATAGCTATGTTTACTATTACTTGGATCACAAAGAAATAATGGCTTCAGGCCATACCATTCTATAGGTGAACCACAGCATTGAATTAGCACTGATTGAGCCCTGTCAGAGAGGCAACTATTTGGAGTGCCTGATCAGGTCCAGCCCAGAGTTATTTGCAAGGTCTCTTCTCCAGCAACAACATCTAGTATAGAGCAGCATTCTTGTTACGAGGTCCTTTCAAAAGTAGTATTGTCAAAACAAAAATAGAGCTGGAGAGTAGAGCAGTAAAAGCAGGTTTTATTTAGAGAAGGTATTGCAACAGGAAAAAAAAATTGAGTACAGAAGGGCTCAATTCTGAATATACCAAGGAAGAGCAGGAATTTTCATCCAAGGAGCAGGCTGGGGTCGGTGGATAGAAAATTAGTAAGGAATATCAGGAGTAAGGGGCTCTTCTGGCTAAAGTGATGTAATACGATTCTTGGTGAAGGCAGCATTTCAGGAACGGTGGAAGATGAGGAAACTGATTAGATATTCAGGGTGAAATATCCTGGCTAAATCAATGTAGCAGGATTCTTGTTAAAACTGGACAGTGTAGATATGGACATTGAAGCCCAAAGTTTGAGGCCTAGTTGAAAAAGAGCTCAGAAGAGCCTGGCTGAAGATTAGAAACAAAGAATCTTTGTCAGCATAAACTGGACAAGCTATCTGTATCTGCAGTCATGTTCTGACACCCAAAGGGGTCAAAGGGGTAAATGTCAAAAGCAGCTCTAGAGCTTGGTCTTTCTACTAGTCCCTAACATAAAGGCAACCTCTATCAGACTTTCTTTGGGCTTTTGATAATGGATATAAAGTTTCCCCAAATTCTGTCTCAAATGCATATTATGAACACACAAGTTGGCATTGGAAATTTCTCCTCCTTTCAATTCTCTTATGCAATCGAACCTTCCTGAAGATGGTGATCTGCCCTATGAGAAACTCGAACGAGACCTATTCTCCCAAAGTTTTGCTTTTCCATAACAGTAGGCTCGGCAGCGCGATGAACTCCATGACGATAGCCTTTCTTTGCACTCAAATTCCTCATTCTCTCTGGGAAGTCCCATCATAGCTTCTATCAGAAAGTTTCCCTGAGGTATGCCCCAAACATTCAGAAAGATGATTTTTCACCTTAACAATTAAGAATTAGTAAAATAGCTTTGGATGGCATTCTAGCTCTTTTCTCAGAATTGGGCAGAGGCAGAGAACTGACTCCTATATTGTGATAACATATCAGTCCAGCACCATCACAGCTTTTAGAATATTTGTTGAGGGAGAGATGAAGTGTCACAAATGATCTTCTTTCCCCCTGAGAGTACACAGTTAAGACTCCAGAGAACCCTTCCTCAACAGAACCCTGGTGGGTTGGGGATACCTTTGTCCGGCTGAAGTAGAAGCAAAATCTCTCATTCTTTGGTCATTTTTCTAGTGGAATTGTGTTTGGCTGCCTTTCCTTCCCAAGGCAACTTCATCTTTCCATCAGCCTTCTCATGTTCCCCCAATGCCAATTTCTTTGTGTATATGATATTTTGGGGAAGAAAAGTAAATGCTACCATTTAATTATGATCTCCATACTTCTACCCAGTAGAGAACCATGCCACTGAGAAGTTCATGTTTCCTTACACTTAACTTTTCTGACCCACATTGGTATATTCTACCTCTTGCAGGGATTTGAGACCATGACATTCCACTTGAATTGAGTGGGGTTTTAGTAGAAGAGCTTAATCTGATGGATTGGGATCATCCCCTCACCTCTCTCAATAAGGTAAAGGCCTTCAGACTTTTATGGCCATATTAGGCTTCCAAGCATTTGAGAGATTCTAGACATTCCACAGATTTCACTTACATGTGAGCCCTGAGTTACTCAGGTCTAAATTACTCACCACTGACTAAGAGACTAATGCTCTTCTCTGTGATGAACATGTCATTGCTAAGTCTCTTACATATGAGGTCTGTCCGAAAAAATTCCAGCCATTGTTAATATAATGAAAACAGTTTGAATGACATCAATGTAACCTGGCAGCCAAGGGGAGTGGATTGGAATGCATATGCATGAACAATGAGAATTTCACTGTACTAGTCAGTAGGGGCAGTAGATGCTGTTGAGTAAGAATGTATACTGTGTGGCTGTGGCATTCAAAATGACTGAGAAAGTAGAGCAATTAATCTGCATTAGATTTTGCATTAAACTTGAACACTTCTTTGCAGAAACTATTCTGATGATTCAGAAGGTTGCAGCTATGGGCAACTCGTGAGTGGCAACTTCATCAAGACAACATGCCCACTCATGCATTACGTCTTGTGCAGAATGTTTCAGTGAAACATCAAATCAGCCATGTGACTTAGACCCTCTACAGCCCAGATTTGGCACCCTGCAACTTTTGGGTTTTCCAAAAACTAAAATCAACTTTGGAAGGAAAGAGATTTCAGACAGTTGATGAGATTCAGGAAAATACAATGGGGCAGCTGATGATGATTGGGAGAAATGTGTGAGGTCCCAAGGTGCTTACTTTGAAGGACATTGAGGTGTCATTATCCCATGTACAATGTTTCTTGTATTTGTATCTTCCTCAATAAATGTTTCTATTTTTGATATTACCTGGCTGGATACCTTCTGGACAGACCTCGAATATCCTACTGTCACTACCTTGCTAAACTTCAAACAATTACACAAAACAGAGTCTCTATATCAGCACATTCTCTACTATTTCCTTAAGAATTATTCCCTAATACTTTACACACCATACTCATTTTTCTCAATTAAAAGATTGCTGTTTAACAAAGAAAACTAAATGTGGCTTAAAAAGTCATAAAATGAGTGCTGGTCAGGTGGCTCAGTTGGTTGGAGCATCGTCCCATACACCAAAAGGGTGCAGATTTGATGATCCCTGGTCAGGGCCTACACCTAGATTGCAGGCTGGATCCCTGGTTGGGGTACATACAATGATCGATGTCTCTCACATTGATGTTTCTCTCTCATGTCAATGTTTTCCTTTCTCCCTTTCTCTCCCTTCCCCTCTCTCAAAAGTCAATAAACATATCTTCAGGTAAGGATTTAAAAGAAAAGTTATAAAATGAGAATTAATATTTTTATAAGTTTATTTCTGAGAAATTAAAAATCTCATGAATTAACTCAATATATATTCATTTTATCACATATTCTAAGTTTGGGTGCAACTTGTTTGCCAATAGGAAAACAGATTCATGATAATTTAACTTTATCTGTGTTCATTTGAAATGGGCTGCATAATTTTTGAAAGCCATATTGGAAATAAATAATGAATAAATATATATGCCAGTGATACTTTATTTTTTATTTAACTAAGTTAATCAGTGGATACATTGCTCAAGAACATGCTCAAAAAAGATTAAGGCATGTGTAGGTATTGTTTTTAATAATATCAGTGTGGGAAGTCACGAGAGTATTTTTTAAGGGAGCTTTGACAGAAAAAAGTATACAGGATAGAAATTGACATTATCGTCTTTGTATTTGTCTGGATAGTGATCCCCTGGCTGACAGGGGATCACAGATCAGTTTAAGAAGGAGAGAAAAGTGTCAAAAATTCCATAACTCTAATAAATGTCTATTCCTGATTACCTCATTCTATGTTATCTCTTCTTTCTAAAGTGATATTTCTGCTCTCACAGGTGTGGCTCAGTTTGTTGGGTATCATCCCACAAAGCAAAAGGTGGCTGGTTTGATTCCTGGTCAGGGCATAAGCCTACATTGAGGGTTCGGTCCCCAGGAGGGAACCAACAGACATTTCTCTCCTCTTCCTCCCTTCCCTCCCCTGTGTCTAGAGAAAGAAAAATGAAGTGATACTTCTATTTTCCTAACAGATTTATAAAACAAGAGCATTTTTTACATATCTTTTGTATCTTATGGCAATTATTTATATTTAGTATTACTTTCTCCTGAAAGATTGAATTTTTATGCTATTAAACTTGTCATGCATGCTCAATTTAAATACAATTTTAAATTGATTCCCTTATTTTAAAAACCATGACACAACTTTGCTTGGTCTCCCTAGTTTGAAAAATATTACTTAAACATTATTTAATACAACTGGAACATTTTTGCTACTTTTGACAAATAATAGGTTTATTTTCCATGTACATCGAATAATGAAAACTGAACAAGTGCTAACAGCTGCCAACCCATCACCTTTCTTCTTATGTCATACAAAATGCACATTTTTAAGAGGCAGACATATTGGCTTTATATCCTGTTCATCTAGGCATTCATGCATTAATTAAATGCCAAAAAGATGTTCTGTCCCAAACCATATTTACAGGTTTCATCTTAAGGAAATCCATACAAGTTAATACTTTGGTAGAGTTTTGATCGAGTTACTGTACTCCACTTTATGTTTTGTAGTTTACTAGAAAATATTTTACTTTTGTTGGTGGCAGTGTTTGTTTTTATATTTAGTATAATTTGCACAGACTGCAAGCCATTCGTTTGGTATTTTGGAAAATGTACCACCATCAAGCTACAGGAGAGCCCCGTCATTCCCCCAGTTTCATTCATGTCCCATCAGTCACCATCCTCTCTCCCCAGTCAGTCCCTGTCACACTAAACCCCCGACTGCTTTGTTTTCTGCCCCAACAGCTGTGCCATTTCAGAATGTCCTGTAAATGCTGTCAGACACTGTGTAATTCTATCTGTCAGAGTCTTTCTACTTAGCATGTTGCATCTGAGATTATTCAGTGTTTTTATGTTCAGCAGAAGTTTACTTCTCTGAATTGCTGAGTGGTATTACATTGACAAGATGCACCATACGTTGTTAATTCATTCACCAGCTACAGGTCATACAGCGTGTTTCCAATACTTGGAAGTTATATAAAACTCCTATAAAAATGTAGGTTTTTTCTGTATTCTTCTATCTCCATTTGGAGTAGTGAATTCATACAAATGAAATAGTATAATAATTCAATGCTATCAAAACATCATAATATAATTTTTGAGACATTTTCCTGAGAAAGCAATATGTTACTCATGATCAAGTTACAGGTAAATTACTTAGAGCCATGAGCTCCACAGAGCTGAGATTAACACTGGGAGTATTTATTACAGAAAATATTTATTAAACTGAAATCACCTCAAAGGATTTATTATATAGAAATAAATATAAAGATATTTAGTTTGTAAATATTTGCACATATAAATACTTATTGAAACACTTTTAATGGTAAAAACTATTAAATGTTGAGTGTTGTTAGGAAGAATAAGTAAATAAATCTTATACATCCACACAATGGAGCTATTAAAAAGTATACATTCTATTCATATTATTGATTCAGAGGAATGCATTGAAGCATTTTTAAAGGAAAAAACAAACTGCTTATTAATGTATGCAGTATTAATCCATTTTAGTAAAACAAATAAAACCTGTGAGAAAGAGAAAGAATGAGAAAGAGGCAGAGAGAGAAACAGAGAAAGAGCAGAGAGAGAGGGGGATAGAGAGACAAAGAGGGAGAGAGACAGAGAAAAAGAGAGGGAGAGAATGTGTGTATGCATCGGTTTGTATGACCATGTGAAAATGCAAGTTATCTCTTTTAGGTGGAGAGAAGGGTTTTTAAAACATGGGTTAGTGTATCGTCTCTTATCTTTGTATAATATTTCATGGTTCATTGCTACAATTAGCAGTTATAATTAGCACTGTTATAATTTACAGTCATTTAACAAGATTAAAATTTAAAATTGCTGTCTGAGGAAACCTCAGCTCACTTACCACTCCATCTCTGGCTCTTCTCCCTGCAGCAATTTATGGCTAATCAAGCAGAAGTTTTAAATAACTATCCACATTTGATAATTTAAGAATCCCTCCTATATAGAGGCATGATATGAATTTCTTCTCAAATTATTTTTGTCTCTACACACTTGTATGAACAATGTATTCATCCATGTTAAATTACGTATATTAAAACTCCATGGCACATATCCCCACATATTTTTCTTCCATATAATTCTGTATGTCTCTAGAATTAGATAGTACAAAGTAGGGCAAAATTAGGTTTACAGTTGTTCATACAGAAAAAGCATAATAATTAGTAAATAATAATACGAGAATAAACTCTGTCACATAGTCATGACTGTAAACCTACTTTTGCCCCATCCTGTATTTTACAATGCAGTCCGGTGAATGACAGACTTTCAAGAAATTTTGATCTAGAAAATTCCCACAAATACACATATGTACAAATTGAGATCCTTTGTTCCTCATACTTACATGTACAAATAGCAGAACCTATATGTGAGATATAATGTGAGAAAACATGAAGTTAGCTAGTTGAATTTTCAAGCAATATATATTTTTAATCTGGAAAACCACATTTATAACTATTCAGTTGCTCTTTAATTTTCGCACTCTGCTCTTGGTTTATTATTTGTAATATATTCTTTCTACCTCAGAACTTCAGAAGTATGATGAGGAGCCTCCTTAAACCAAAAAATTAATGTTGAGGTTAGGAAGTAATGAATGTCTTCTCTATCATTTCCACTTCAGAAGGGAATGAAAACAAAAGGTAATAAAGAAAATTTTCCATAGCAGTTTTAATTCAGTTAAATATGGAACATAATTATTCTGCAAAGAAAAACAGAGCTGTATTATTCTCTTCCCCGTCACACCTGATGAGTGCAGCCACGTAACAACAACAAAAATGTAATACATATTGCCACTGTTTCTCCTTGTGAAACTGAGTTTTGAGAGGAAGAATCTGACCTCTGTGTTTCATAAATACTCTTATTATGGTATCTCCTTT
>PVKM010042550.1:0-12781 GCA_004027735.1 Carollia perspicillata
GGGCCCTGGGTTGTGCAGACTGTCTTGCTCCTTGTTTTTGTCTGGTTTATCTATGTGCAAATGTGTGACTGCAGTCAGCCCTCTACTTCTTACCCTAGTATCTGTCTAAATCTCTGTTCTCATTGCCCTGTTCTTGTACAGAAAAGCTTCTGATCATGTTATTTATCTCAGACCCAACCTTATTCATTAGAAGTACAGGCAGTCATCTGACTCATTCAGGAAAATGCTCCTAGTATAGTCACATCTAAGCATCATGTATAAAGTGATACATATATCACTTAATTATAAATTACTCTTATTTCTTCTTTACAACACAGTTAGAACAGTACACTATGTTGACTTTTTTCTTTTAAATGATGTATGTAGATAGGTTATATTTTATGAATTTTATCTAGTATAATAGATGAAGTATTACAGAATATTTATTATTAGAGGGCAAATTGAGTCTAAAAGCATTGAGAACCACAGTGCTGGAGGTAAAATGCTGAACAAGACAGACCTACCCTTACCCTCATGGAAACTCTCAAATGTTTTATAAAGCCCAAAAGTCATGGGGAGAAAGAAATAACTGATTATATTGTCTCATGGTAAGAAAAACAATATAAAATTAATATTTGTCTGGGGCCCTGACCACTATAAGGAGGGTAAGGAGATCATATGTTAGGAGGGTAAGGAGATCAGATGCATATAACAGTAATACAATCCATTGAGATGGGCAATGCAGAGAGAAGCGGCTGTCCTTGGCTCAGACTAGTTAATAAACAAACTTGTTACTGTGAGCTCTAGAAGGTCAATGATGTTTAAGATTATTGTCCCTGTAAATACTGACCTTCATAAAAAATAAGTTATTGGCTCTGTATTCCAAAATACCCAGCCCAGTGGGATTCTGGACCATGTTGTCTTCAACAAGCATTCATGTTTTGTGTAGGCCATTTGTGTAAGCCACCTACAACAGAGGGTGGCTCCTTTCCTACCACCCTTTACCAATGCAGAGGTGATGGGTACAAGTAACCAGTAAAAAGGTCACAATTAGCCAAAGTTTCCTTGTTCCCACGCAGGTCCAGAATAGAACCTTGATAGTTTCTTGATACCTACACGCAGGACAGTTAGGCAGAAGAAATGCCTAAAGATCAAGCCGTCAGTTGTTACAAATTCCTCATTCAATATGCTCTCTCATCTCCCTCTGCTTCACTCACTCCCCATATTCTTACTTGGTCCTGTTAGCAGAAAAGGTAACAAAAAAATTGTACCATTAGAGTCACATGGGGATGTTGTATGGAATAGTGAATATTTTAAAGCTCTTCAGGGAAAGAAATTAAGAAACTATGAAGTCATCCTTTGTCTCTAGAGAAAGTGTTTCATTTTGTTTTCCTTCCCATATGTGAATGAAAAAAAAATGAGGTTATAAGTGGCTGAACCCATGTTCAGTTCATGTACATTCTACCCATATCCAATGTACTGAATAAAAGAGTATTTGCAAAAAAATCAGCAGACATGTTGGGAATGTTTTCTGTTTTAATTGCACTCCATGGTGCTATAAACCCTTTAATTGTTTTGTCTCCCACTGGAATATCTTAAACAAAAATACAATTTTCTAATTAATTCACTGGAGACTTATAAGGATGCAGTGAAGATAGATATGTTGCTCTCGTTTTGTCATTTGAACATAATTAAACAAAAGTTCTTTATTTAGGGAAAAATAAGGACTTAAATTGTTTTTTTAAATTACATTTCTGGTGTTTTACTGGTAGAAGTAGTTAAAAATTTTAATTGTTGGGAGGTAAGTCAAAAGTAGCTTTAAAACTTATTAATAAAGTTTAAGTTCCATTTTCTGAGGCCATATATATAAAGTTGCTGAGAAATTTTGAAACTATTTAATGAAGGAAAACAATCTAAATATCTACTATCTTCTACCCCAGTTTTACAATATTTTAGAAAGACCACATATTAATACTTTCACTGGTTAGCAAAGTATAGAAGAACAATTCAATATACACTTTGTACCAGTAATATACTACCTATAAAGTTTAAACATTCATTAAGTTCATTATCTGTATCTTATCATCACTAAATTCACCCATCATTCAATAATGGATGATGTAGAAAATATTTCTATGAAGTTAAAGTCATATATTAAAAGGGCTCAGAAAATTGTAAAATAACAGAAATGTAAATTTTTGATGTTCAGGTAAATTATGCAACATACAGAATTCAAGATATAATTTTTTCAAATTCCTAATTGGCCAGTGAAATGTGAGATCTCCCTCAAACTTGACTTTGTAAAGAATTAATATATTTTGAGACCCTTAATGTATGACATGTCAGTTGAATTCAAGTTTAACATAATGGAATTATTTGAGTAAAACTATTGGAATACAAGTGACACAATTACATTCCTTAGAAAACAGAATCTCAGCTGTGGTGAGAAAAACATACATTTTATGACCTCCAAATATTTTTCATATCTTATTGTATATGAGCTCATATTCATATTTATTAAAGTATAATAAACACCTTTATATTTTAATTCTCAAACACTTTATTAATCAGATATTATTTTATTCCCATTAAATAGATAAACGATCAAGAGTCAGGGGGCTTAAATGATTTGCTTCCCTAGACTTAAAATTTAGGACTTATCTCCAAGCTCAATGTAGCCTCAAGCTCATATGAAAATATTCTATCAGAAATATTTTCTGAGTGGGTCTCAGGGTGGGTGCCTTGCCCAGCGGCACCAACATCACCTAGGAGTTTGTTGGAAATGCAAAATCTCTGGGCCCTACCCAGACCTACTGGACAGTAAACTTTGGGGGTAGGGCCCAGCAAACCATGACTTAAACCTTTCAGTGGATTCTGAGGTACCCTGAAGTTTGAGGACCGCTGGCATAGGTTTTGTTGTTGTTGCTGCTGATTTTATTTTCTCAATTAAAATGTCACATTCAGTACAATTTCACTCTACTACTAGTTTTGAGAAGGGGTTCATCAATTCATACACAAAGAGCCAAACATTATTGACTGCTTACTATTCGGCAGGTATTGTTCTACTTACTTTAACTCATTGGATGGTCACAATAAGCCCGGGTCGGTGGGAGATAGATATAATCACTGGTCACTGGGCGGGGAGAGATTCAGTGATTTGCCTCACGCCACACTGCCAGTGACAGGGAAGAGGTATTCAGGCTCAAGAACCCACGCCACACCTTAGTCATGCCATACACCGCGCAGCCCGAGGCTTGTACAGTGAGCAGATAGTCCTCAAGAGTTAGACATTTGTGGGCCCTGGCTGGCATAGCTCAGTGGATTGAGTGCGGGCCTTCAAGCCAAATGATCATGGTTTGATTCCCAGTCAGGGCACATACCTGGGTTGCAGGCCAGTTCCCAGCGGGGGACGCACAAGAGGCAACCATACATTGATATTTCTCTCCCTCCTTCCCCTCTAAAAATAAATAAATAAATAATCTAAAAAAAAAAAAAAGAGTTAGATATTTGTGGAGCTGAATCCCAGCTGGTCACCTACTGAAAAGAAACCTCAGGAGATGGGGGAACCAGGCAAATTGTTCCTGAAAGTCAAATATAAGTTTGTGACCTAAGAGGCAGAAAATTTTCTTTAGAGTGTCTGCTTTCCTAAAATAGTCTTTTGCTTCTGGCTTACTTTGGACCATGAAATACTCAGGGGGATGGGAGCAGCTGCAACATTATTGTGTTATTTCATGAATAAGGTAGCAAAATATCAGGAATCTAATGGGAATTTTTTCCATATTATTTCCCCACTAGCAATGATACATTTTTATTACATCGTTGCCAGATGTCTCCATTCTGCAGCCCTCATGTTCTGAAAAGAACTGTTGAACCTAGGTGAGCAAAGGTGGAAATACTTCACAAAAAGAATGTAGTATCAAAATATGACCATGAGCAAGAAGGGAGATCTTTAGTCGCCTCCTACTGTTCTTCTTATTTCCATTTTGTCTAATCTATAGAGTCACCAGAGTGATCCTTTACAAATGTAAATAAAATCACATCATTTCCCACTTAACTCCTTCACTGAGAGTTTCTCATCGCACTTAAAATAAAGGTTTGTCATGGCCTGCAAGCTCTCCATGCGATGATGGCCTCAGGTTCTCTCTCCCAATCTCTTGCTCTCACCCATTCCTCCGCAGTTACAGTTGATCTTTTGCTGCTCCTTTAACAAGTAACACAAGCTCCAACCTCAGGTCTTTTGCACTTGCTCTTCCCACTTCCTCAGTAGCTCTCCTAGAGATTCTGGTCTCTAGTTAAATATCAGCTCCTACGAGAGATCTTCCATAACCGCCTTTAAGGAAAGATTCTTCCTCTTTGTTACCACCTATCCCGAATCCATGCTTTGTTTTTTATTCAGAGTACTTATCACTTGTCTGATGTTATATACTAATTCGTTCATTTTAATTATCTATTACTCCCCACAGGAACTTAAACCCCCCAAGGGCCAAGGGTTTGTCTGATGCTCTGCTGTTTCCCTGACACCTGGAACAGGACCTGACTGCTATGGCCTGTTATTGCTCATTGTTGTTAACTTTCTTTAATATTTCTCTTTATTTGTTTTAATGTGCAGCATGCTGCAGAATAATCACCTGAGGCAGGTTCCCACGGAAGCGCTACAGAATTTGCGAAGCCTTCAGTCCCTGTAAGTATAGTTGAAATTGCAAAATATTCTCAGGATCAGTTTGGGGAGGAGCATTGAAATGTTCAAGTGACCATTTGAGTGAATTCCTTGGTTGGGGGCCCTGAGTTGTGAAAGAGGTTCCATTAGAGCAGTGGTTCTTTGCACCCTCATTGAACAGTGTGTGTGGGAGGGAGTAGTGCTGGAGTTTGGGGGTTCAGGGCAGAGACTTAACCATAACACCTCTAGTCAAAAGCCTCTTATACCTGCTGGTATCTCAGGGCAAAACGTGTACTGCCAGCATCTTGGCCCACATTCCCTGCAATTTGAAGTTCCTGAACTGAAATCAGGAATTACTATTTTCTCCTTTTATCTAGAAAAAGGGATGTCACAATCTAGACATCTTTCCATCTTTAATTTATTCTGTTTTTCAGATGATCTGAGCTGCCTTGTAATGAAATTTACTGGGTCAAATAAAGACTTAATTTTTTAAGTTCCATGTGTACGTCAGGGATTCTCAAATCTATAAGCTAAGATCTGAAAGGGTTATCATCTTAAAGCCTTACCGCGCAAGTCTACAAACCAAGCGCTTCCCCATCACCACACACAGACATACAAACGACCCCAGAGATCCACGCACACCCCACAGATTCACACATCACACAAACATGCACGGACACACAACACAAGACACATACACACTAACACACCCAGCAGTGGTGCTGGTGTTCCCTACTCTGAATCCACAGCTTTTCCACCCTCCACTGATTTAAATCCTCTGAATAAATAAAAATTAGTTCTCAGATGTTTTGGGGCTTGGATTGTAAGCCGCTGTTTACAGTGATTACTTGGCAAGACCATGGCATGAGTATTTGGTCAGTAAATCTTTGTCTCATCGGCACATGTAACTGTTCACAGTATATTGCACGATTTCCAATATGCACAGGTGTAATATGTGCTCTCCTCTTACCCACACAGTAGGGCCTCCTCCGCCAAACGAAATACTGACTCCTGGTCTAGAATGATGGGGGAGATAAATGCATAGGAAAGACCAATAAATATTGCAGACTCTAGTTGAAAATCGCTGTAAAAATTCCACTAGTTAATAATTACACAGAGTTTGCTTAATGCCTTTTGTTGGGGTGACAGGAGAGAAGGAGGAATGTGAGATTTGGGGATGATACTTTCTTCCTTTGATCTTTTTTAATTCTTTGCATGAAAGCAAATCTGTGCCTGAGACCTTTTGAAGCTTTTCACTCCAGTCAAACAAAGTGACTTCCTAGGTTTTCACCATCCTATAGATAAACAAGCCCACAAGGGCTCCTTTGTGGCAGGGGACAGGTCTGTCGCATTTTCAGGAGCTCCTTACTGACATAACAGTATCACTCTCCCTTTGTTGCACAGCCCTTTTCCTGAAGGACAGGAGCGGTCGGAGAAGCAAGTGCGCTCCAGTTGGGTTGTCTGTGTAGGGGCACGGGGTCTCGTGGCTGAATTGAAAGGGAGATAATAGCGGTGGCCAATAGGAACTTTAAACAGCTGTGAGGCAGGCAGAAGATAGAAGGATAAGAGTTTGTAACCAAAAGCCACTATCAGCTGAAAGAAGAGCACGACCAGAACACACACAGAAGTGAACTCTTTGAGAAAAAGAAAACCATGAATCTTTTGTTCAGCCGAACTGGGTGGTGCCTCTCTGATAAAGGTGTTCAGATTTAGTTTCTTAACGTCTAGATATTTACTATTCACCAGGTGTCTCTTGCATTTGGTTTCTGGTTCACAAAAACAATTGCCTTTGAAACTTTATAAGTATGTGTTCCCTGTAAAAAAGCCAAGGGTTAACTTTCGAGTATGATGCTGATCACATCCAAATTGAGGCATCTAGAGAGACTCTTGGCCCCCTGGTGCACGCTGGATTGTATCAGCGGGTTACGTCTCGTTTGTCTGGGGTCCCTTCATCCAGCGCTCAGACCTATGGGAGGTGCTGAATGTTGGCCATGTGTGCTGACAGGTACCACTTTTTCTCACTTATCTGTCTTAAAATATGTTTTATTGATTATGCTATTACAGTCGTCCCACTTTTCCCCCCTTTTCCTCCCTCTGCCTGGTACTCCCCTTCCCTCCAGCAGTCCCCCCGCCCTTAGTTCATGTCTGTGGGTCATGCATCTAAGTTCTCTGGCTTCTCCATTTCATATTATTCTTGATATCCCCCTGCTCATTTTGTACCTACCAATTATGATTCTTAATTTCTGCACCTTTCTCCCCATTCTTCCTGCTCTCCCTCCCAGCCGATAATCCTCCAAATGATCTCCATATTGATGATTGTGTTCCTGTTCTGGTTGTTTGCTTAGTTTTTTTTTTTTTTTTTAGATTCAGTTGTTGATAGGTGTGAATTTGTTACAGACCCCACCTATGCTGTTCTGGAATAGCTGTGGGGTCTGATTGCCCACCGCCAAGAGGAGTGACTCCCGATGCAAGAATTTGGTGAAAAAGGAAAGGGTTTGCTTATTTAAAAGTTATACAAATTCAGAATAAGGGCAGATTTCTGCCATTAAGTCCCACTCCCCTTCAAAACACCCCAAAACACACAATCCTTCCTCCCTTTGCCAACCCAGGCCAGGTTCAGAATACGCCAGTCAGAGGTACCATCTTTCAGAAAAGCAGAAGTCCATGGCTCGGCATTTCCGGTCACAGTTCAGCATTCTAGGCATCTCGCATGAATCTGTGTTTGGTTAGGCAGGTCCCTGCAATTCCCAGCACCGTCAGCCGTGCTGCCATGTTCTCCAGGCAGGTTTCCTGGTGGGTCTCCTGTTTCTCACTCCAGGTCTTAATCCAAAACCACGTGTCAACTCCTTGCACACCAGACCTCATGGCGGGTTGGCAGGGAGAGGGGGGAGGGAGGAGCTTCTGCATCCTTTCAAACCACA
Source organism: Carollia perspicillata (assembly GCA_004027735.1). Lineage (NCBI taxonomy): Eukaryota > Metazoa > Chordata > Mammalia > Chiroptera > Phyllostomidae > Carollia > Carollia perspicillata. The sequence goes on from PVKM010042550.1 coordinate 7,558, forward strand.
TGGCTGTACCCTCGTGTCTGCTCAGTCCATATGACCAAATCCTCAGAGGAGGAGACATAGCCTCTCCCTCACTACAGACAGCATGGCGGAATATCTCTTCCTCTTCCCAAAAGTTTCCTTTGAGAAATCAACTGATAGCCTTATGGGAACTCCCCTGTAAATAACTAACTGCTTTTCTCTTGCTGCTTTTAAGATTCTCTCTTTATCTTTAACTTTTGGTATTTTAATTATGATGTGTCTTAGTATGGTGCTCTTTGAGTCCAAATTGTTTGGTATTCTCTGTGCTTCCTGGATTTGCATGTCTATTTGTTTTGCCAACTTAGAAAACTTTTCCTTCTTTATTTTTTCAAATAAGTTCTCAATTTCTTGTTCTTCCTCTTCTCTTTCTGGCACTGCTATGATTCAGATGTTGGTACATATAAAGTTGTCCCAGAAGTTACTAAACCTCTCCTCGTTTTTTTTTAGTTCCTTTTTCTTCCTACTGTTCTGATTGAATGCTTTTTCCTTCCTGTGTTCCAAATCATTGATTTGATTCTGTGCCTCATCCTCTCTGTTGGTTCCCTGTAGATTTTTCTTTATTTCATTTAGTGTACCCTTCATTTCTTCCCTTATGTTTCTGCTGTACTCAATGAGCTCTTTGAGCATCCTGATCACCAGTGTTTTGAACTCCACATCTAACAGGTTGGTTATCCCAGTTTCATTTAGTTCTTTTTCTGGGGTTTTGTTCTATTCTTTCATTTGAGCCATATTTCTTTGCCTCCTCAATTTGGCAGCCTCCCTGTGTTTGTTTCTGGGTATTAGGTGGAGCTGTTTTGACTCCCTATAAAAGGCACCTGTAAATTGTGTGGGGCAGAGCCTTAGGTGGTCACCAGGGTGGTACAACCGGTTTCACTGCTTTGTGGCTCTGTATAGGGGGAGGGCTTGGAGAGGGGACAATACTGCTGCCTGGCATCTTGAAATTTGCCCTACACTTGCCCTGTTTCCAGTCACTTCACCCACTCCCAGATGTGACTGGTGCCCTTCCAGCTATTGCCCCGGTTGTGAGTCTCAGAGTGGGTGGGTTTCCGTAGGCTCTCTGAATGAACTCTCCTGAAAATCTGGCAGTTTCTTCTGCCACCTCAACTCCCACCGTTTTTACAGCCAGAAGTTATGGGGTTTTATCTCCCCAGCACCAAAACTCTGGGCTATGCAATCTGGCTTGGGGTTGGGATCACTCACTCCCAGGGTATCCCTCCTGATTTTTATCCACCACATATGAATGTGGGACTCTCAGTTCTACTGCCACCACCTCTCCATGCCACACTGTGTCTCCATGAATCTGCCCCTCCTACCTGTGTGGATAAATGTGGTGTCTGTAAATCCTTGGTTGTCAAACTTCCATACAGCTCAATTTTCTGACAGTTCTGATTGCTATTTGTTTTGAGAAGTAGTTGCAATTCTCTCCGTAGTTGTGCAAAGAAGCAAATTGTGTCTACCTAAACCTTCATCTTGACCACAAGTCCTCACTTACATTTTTGTGTGTGTGCTGCTTTCATATAAGAATTCAGATTTGACAAGGAAGCATAGACTTAAACCACCAACCACACAGACACCAAAGTATACCAAGTAAAGGCATCCCCTACCCAGTTTGTAGGTCTGGGCAATAGTGAACCCCTTTAAAATGTTAGTATTGTCCCAGATTTAAGTTGTTTAATAGGATTTCTCCTGTTTTTAAGCATTAATTTTTAGTCTAATGCCATTGCAAACATTCATTCCTTATCCCCTGTCCATTCATTTTCCATGCCATTATTAAGCCTTCATGCTACTTGTGTTTCAGTACGAGTAATGAAGAGGGTAAGACCTGTCCCATCCATGCTGCCCACACCTGGGAGACCTCCATTTGGTTACCCAGCTCTTCTTGGATTGCTGCAACCCTTAGACCTTCACTCCTACCTAATGGCCCCTCTCTTTGCCTCTCTCTTGAATTCACTCTATTTTTATTGATGCAATTAATTTCCTTGTAATATATATGCACTCTCAAAGAAGCACTCAACCCTGCCCAGAGGAGTGATTGTATCACCCCTAAATACTTGCCTGGCTCTGTAACTTCTAAACAGAGAATCATCTGAAGGATCCTGCACCCCAGAAAAATCAAATCTGAATGTTAGTGTTTTCTAACAGGTTTCATTATAGAGCAAGGAGCTTCTTAAATGAAGATCAGCAAAACTAGCGTCCTGAAACATTCTTTCAGGTGATATGTATATTCTTCTGAACTCCTTTTAAACATAAAATAATAACAAAATCCATACTTTGCAATCCAGTATGAACTAATATTGTTCTTAGAATAGGAAGTAAATGTCAGGGTTGCCTTGTTTGTGTTTCATTGAAACAGCTTACATCTGCCTGTTAATTCTATTGACAACCTAGGGCAGGTAAAGTTAGGAGACCACATGCTGTGTTACCCTGGTATTCAAATGTGGTCCAGCAGCCTCAGCACCTCCTAAGATATGCGGAACCTCGGGCCTCTTCCTGCCATAATTAAAAATTCCATTTTAACAAAATTCCCAGGTGATTTGTATAGCCAATGCATTTGAGAAATCAACTTTTTTAGTGTCCTGTGATACTAACAAATGGGTGTACAAGCCAAAATGATTAAGAACTACTGAAATAGATCACTGGTATACTTTGTTCCACTCATATAAACTTGGCTTCATTGAGTAATGTTTAAGAAACTTGATATATTGACATTGGTAACACTGCTGTGAGGAAGAAACAGATTGTACTCAAGTTTCAAGAGATGTAATTTTCCATTTATTCCACATAAACAGAAGACATTTTCGCTTTGTTCATAATGAAAACAGATAGGTACAGTTGTGCTCTTTTAACTCCCTCCCGATGCTTACAAATCGCTCAGCTAAAGACGAGGAGGTCAGGCCCACGGGCCGAGCCCTGTAGCCTGGAGCTGGCCCTGTGCGGTGTGCATGTTTGGCCTCCGACGTGGCCATGACTGCCCGGACACCAACTGGATTTTGTAATGTAATCAAACATAACTTAATTTCCTTTCTGTTTTTCTGGAAGGGAATAGGAAATGTAATCAGAATTCACAGTGAGTTGTATTTCACCAAGAAACTTTTGGCATTATAGTCATTTCAGGAGTAGGGTCAGATTACAGTGATTGGAGGGAAACTCCAAACTTAACCCTCCCTTACCCTCACACCTTGTATTAGTGGTTAAGAAATTTATCTGCTAAAAAATCTTTGCTTTATTTGCTGGTGGCCAATAATGATGTTCAAGCACATCATCAGTGAAGTTCAAGATGATCAAAGAAAATGACATACCTAGTTAACCAGAGTATTATTTAATACATGTTGGTTTTTATTTCAAATCGACACTACCGAAGTTAATCACGGAGCATGCACAATCACAAAAATAATAGTGTGGTAAATAGAAAAGGAAAGGAGAATGAGACATATCTTCAGGGCTATCTGTATCCCCCAGTTAGCTAGTATTCACCATCAGAGTGTCAGACTATGTTGTAAAATCTATGAAGAATGTATAATTCCTGCCTGGAACATGAGCTCCCTGGGCCTCTTATTGTCATACCAGCTTCAGGGCTACAGACCCCACCTCTGGCCCCTGTGAAATGTCAGTCACTTCACCCGGGCCCTTTAAGAGTAGAGCACTGCTGATAATAGTCCAAAAAGAAAGAAAGCAAGAGGAATGGGTGAGGAGGAAGCGGCAGGACTCACGGTGCTGAGCAGAGAGTAAAGCAAGCCTAGAACCAGCGCAGTTTTCATGTGTTAATATCCAGAAGCCTATTGGGTTTCCAACTCCCGGACAAAGAAGGGGAAGGAAGTAACGGAAGACAAAGAGGTGTGGGCAGACACAAAGAAAACAAGGTGAGGTAGCCAAGAGGATGCGATTAAAGGATGAAAGGGGTTTCAAAACAAAGAAAGTAATGGTTTTAGTATTAGTGACATTATTTCTTCCACTAAAATACCCTCCAGAAAAAGAAATTACAAACCTACTTAATAAAAATACATCATGGTTTTGGTTTGTTTTATTTTTATCACAAAAGTGCCGGCATAGTTTGTGGGATGGAGGTGGACTTAGAAAGGGATCAAAGATTTTGTCTATAACACTAAGAGTTCACGTCAGGGAACCAAGTACAAACCAGCACCCAATGAATTGGTACAAGAAGTTTTTTTTTTTGCCTTGTCCACCCACTTCATTTAAACATTAGAAGAAAATTACTTTCAGAGACAAAGCCTTTTCTGTGCAGTGTTTATAAGAAGAGAGCTCAAATTAGAGCATTGTCCTCAGAATCATATATGACAAAATGTGCATACATCATGCAAGACCTCATGCATGAAAGCTCCCTACATCAAGTCATCTGCCAGCACTACGATAAATCACATACATGACAGTCATAGCAGATAGACAAATACCTAAAAGAGAACATGAATGTTGTGGAATGAGAAGTAAAATAAACTTCTTGTAGTCTTGTGAGGTGAAGTGAAGGTTAACTTTGGAAAGCAGATTAAACTCTTTGGAGAAGCTAAGGGGTGGAAGCTATGGGAAGTCAAATTGTGAATGGGGTAGGATTTCCCCTTTTCAGGACAGAAGGGGCCTGTGATGGATTGTGAAAAGGCACAGCCAGCAGCTACAGAGTATGGGGACACTGCAAAAACAAAATCAGAATGTGGAACTGATTGAAAAAGCAGCAGCCACCAGTATTTATTAAGCACCTTTGCCTGCGTCATCCCACTTCGTCCCTGCAGCAACCTCAGTGAGGAGGAAGCAGAAAGCTCAGAGAGGTTAACTGACCTCAAGATCCCATGGCTTGTAATGGAGTCAGGTTAATGAGTCTGGAATAAGTATTCTCATTTTTCTGGCTCTGAGATCTGCCCATTTTCCCACCGCACTATCTCACCTTCCTCAGGGAACCCCCTTGCTGAGAACAGGCTCACAGCAGTGTGCACTAAGGCCAGGGAGAGGAAGGAGCTTGACCAAAACACATGCTCCTTGAGACATTTGCTTGTGAAGGTTTACAAAAAGAAAGAAAAGCTATAGTGCTGCAGGACAGAAACAAATATATCGAAAGAGAAAAGGCAGCTTTTTTTTATAGTGTGGCCTGGTCATTTCTTTTTAGTGTTTCCTTATGCATTTGGTCATCTGATCCTTCATTACCTGTGAGGTTGAACTTGACTCTTTTTTGCTAATGAAGAAACTGTAGGTGGAAGTG
>PVKM010042551.1:0-12791 GCA_004027735.1 Carollia perspicillata
CAACTAAGTCAGGTATTGTATGTTCTAAAAATTCTTGTGGCACACCAGTGCGCCACAGCACACTGGTTGAAAATTGTTATTGATACTAAAACACAACAGAAAAAAACCCACAATGGAATGTAGTAGACATGTAAGACACATACAAATAGTATAATATGTGTTTAATGTGCCTATAGAGAAAGAAAAGAAAGAAACATATTTAAATAAGTAATGGTCAAATACATTACAATACTGAAAAAAAACAATTTCCACCTTCAAGAAGCTCCATAAACTCCAAAACTAATAAATTTAAAGAAAATCAACCTAAACACATCAAAAACTAAGTAAAATTATAGTAGCTAGAATAAAGGTACACTATATTCAAAGGAGTAACAACAAGAATGACAGCTGACTTCTCCATAGAAATAAGGAAACCTGGACAACAATTAAATAGTATCAAAAATGTCAAAAAGAACACTGGGGTGCATAGATTCTTTTGGATTGGTGTTTCAGAGTTCTTAGTGAAATAAGCCTGGAGGTGAAAGACAAATACCATATGATCTCACCTATAAGTGGAACCTAATCAACAAAATAAAAAAGCAAGCAAAATATAACCAGACATTGAAATTAAGAACAAACTGACAGTATCTAGAGGGGAGGTGGGAGGGGATGATGGGGGGAAAAGGGAGAAGGGGTTATCAGGAATATGTATAAAGGACACATGGGCAAAAACAAAGAGGGGTAGAATCGAGGGTGGGGTATATGTGTGTGTGTGTGTGTGTGTACACATATATATGTATTGATACACACATACATGTATATATATATGTATATATATACACACACATATATTTTTATTTACATATATATATATACAAAATCTCTCTTCTTCAAACCTTCCTTTCTGCACTTTGCTGCATGGTGCCAGGGCTGGCATTCTGTAAAATGTAGTTCATCTTTGCCAGTTGGATTTCTGTTAAGGTTTCCTAGTAGGGCAATGAAAGAAGATTGCAAGGCTGGAGGAGGAAGAAAATGCTGTTGTTTTTTGGCTGCTGTTACTGCCAGCGTTGACCCAAGGAAAAGGTCTCCACTCCAGCAGTGGCAGTTTCTTCCAGCTTCTTTCGGCTCTCCCAGGGTAATTGTCATCCTGCCCCTCACTAAGGCATTCTCTCGGCTGTTACATTATCTCCCCTTTACTGCAGCCTTCCCCACAGCAAGCACATTTGTTTACCTGCACAAGAATTAGCAGAGACCTTGGAGTTTCAAACTTGAACTCTATTATTGGCAACTCAATTGCATGCTCTTAATTATGTTGGACTGTCCACTGTCGGTACTGGAATATTCTGCACGGTTATCTTCCTTCAGAATCCTGATGTGGGAGAAGGCCAGAGCCCTTCAAGGCTCTATTTCATAACATGTCTTCTCATTCCCAGTGGAAGCAGCTGCATGTTTGACCATCTAATGTCTGCTTTTGCCTCTTCATTCTTCACTTTGTCACTCAATCTGCTGTGTGTGAGGACTAAACTTCTTTCAGTTACCTCCTCTTTGTCTTTTTTCTTAAATTCTGCCTCATGTACCACGAGAAAAAATGAGTTCTCTAGAATACAAGCTGGCTCTTAATGATTTTATACAAAATCCTACAGAGTATCAGAAAGTGAAGGCTAAATCTTTTTCTTTCCATTCCTGCTATAATTCTGAATCTTATTCCTGAAGCAGATGGAGCTATATTAACCTGACTATACATGTACTATATGAAAAATGCAAATAAGAAAGACATGAATATTTTGTCAAAATATCACAACCCAACGGTTATTTCTCCTTTTCTGATGACTAGATGGTATAATGAGAGGAAGCTTCTATTTGAAAGGGAAGGAGAAAACCATATCTTATGTCTCTAAGGTCACCTTCCAAAAATAAACAGCATTTTCAAGCTATAGAAATATGACAATCATATTATATTAAGTAATTTTAAGTTATGTTCCTGCTTCTACATTGTTGAACTGATTCTTATAACAATTAAAATATGCCTATATTAGAAATAATTATTTTCCTCCTCTTATTAATCTATGGGTGTAAAACCCTCAAATGGATAGTTCCTACATTTTTTCAAGGAATCGAAGTTTACTTAATTAAAAGAGAGTATTTTTTGGTATTATCTATTGTTGCTTCTAGAGGGTAGCATAAGAATCATGCTATTGATTGATTAGTAAAATAAATAGTCAAGAATCTTCCTTGGCTCTTTGCTGGAAATAGTGCCATAAATATATGTTTATAGAGACAGGTTTGCGGAGCTAATTTCCTTTTTTTTCCAGTTTTGACTGTCTACTCCTATCACCTATTTCCTTATTCTGCTTAGTTCTTCTAGTCTCCATTTCCACAGTAGGTATATTTTACATTCTTTCTCCTGGGAATTTTTCTCTCAGCTTTATAGAGGTCCAATAAAATTGTGAAAAATAAGAGAAAACTGCAGCAGGCTTTAGCAATACTAAATGATTATCCTGAGTAGTTCTAGCAAAGACCTCTGTAATTGCCTGATATGGTACTATGTATAATGAAGTTCCAGAAGTAGATATAATGATTATACATATGAACATAGCCATAACCTCTCCTCTTACATGAGTTACATTTGTGGTGTAGAAAAACCTGGGAGAAATTGAATGTGGAACACCTGGAGTTAACCTTCAGGACATTAATGAATTCTCAGGTGGAACAGAACCCCTTCAGCTTCTGTGCACTGAACTGCAGGGCAGAGATGATAGCATTTCTCTCTCAATGGTTTTCTAAGGTGGCCTCTCAAAGAGCTACTGAGGTATCCATTGCCCCTGAGCCTTCAAAGCAGACAACTGACAGTTTCTGCTAATGCCGTCCTAATAAGCTCTAGGAAGATACTTTAAACAAGAAAAAACATTGGGCTTAGAAGTATCTTGTGGATTTTTTTTTTTTTTTGGAAAACACTCAGGGTATCAGTAAGGGAGGTGTGAGAGGTGAAATGCAATGAATGTATAGTTTCTAATATGATTCATCTCTATACTACATGGGCCTGTACTATAGTGCAATTTTCTAGTTCTGTAGCACACAGTCAATTCAATAAAAACCTGATACTGAATCAGTAGTGAGTATATGTAAGTCCTGCCTCTTTCCCTTCAGTCATTTTATCCACATGTATTTCAAAAACTATGTGTTAACTTACACCACACACAAAAATAAATTCAAGGTGGATAAAAGATTTAAATATAAGTCATGATACCATTAAAGTCCTAGAGAAGAACATAGGCAGAAAAATCTCAGATATTCCATACAGCAACATCTTCACTGATATGCTGTCCCCTAGAGCAAGGGACATAAAGGAAAGAATAAACAAATGGGATCTCATCAAAATAAAAAGCTTCTGCATGGCTAAAGAAAACAGCATTAAGATGAAAAGAGAGCCAACCGTATGGGAAAACATATTTGTCAATGACACCTCAGACAAGAGTTTGATCTCTGAAATATACAAAGAACTCACATGACTCCACTCTAAGAAGACAAGCAACCCAATTGAAAAATGGACAAAGGACTGGAACAGACACTTCTCCAAGGAGGACCTACAGAGGGCCCAAAGACATATGAAAAGATGCTCAACATCACTAGCCATCAGAGAGATGCAAATTAAAACCACAATGAGATACCACTTTACACTGGTAGGAATGGCCATCATAAACAAATCAACAAACAACAAGTGTTGCAGAGGATGTGGAGAAAAGGGAACCCTAGTGCACTGTTGGTGGGATTGCAGACTGGTGCAACCACTATGGCAAACAGTATGGAATTCCCTTGGAAAACTAAAAATAGAACTGCTTCTTGACCCAGGAATTCCACTGCTAAGATTATATCCTAAGAACCTGAAACACCAATCCAAAATAACCTAAGCACCCCAATGTTCATAGCAGCACAATTTACAATAGCCAAGTGCTGGAAGAGACCTAAGTGCCCATCAGTAAATGAATGGATTGAAAAACTATTGTACACTTACACAATGGAATTCTATGCAGCAGAAAGAAAGAAGGAGCTCCTCCTACCCTTTGCAAGAGCAGGTTTGGAACTGGAGGGCATTATGCTAATTGAAATAAGCCAGGCAGTGAAAGACACATACCGTATGATCTCACCATTAACAGGAACTTAATCAACAAAACAAACAAAGAAGCAAAATATTGCCAAAGACATTGAAACTGAGAACAGGCTGACAGTGACAAGGGGAGAGAGGGGAGGGGATAATGGGGGAAAAGGGTGAAGGGTTTACAGGAACAGTTATAAAGGACACATGGACAATAACAAGGGGGGACTGGAAACTGGGGAGGGACATGGGGAGGGCTGGGGTGGTGTGGAGGGGTGGGGGAAAAGGCAGAAAACTGTACTTGAACAACAATAAAAAATAAATTAATTAATGAATAAAAACTATGTGTTAAAATTCACCTGTGGTCTAAGAGTGAAAAGATCAAAAAGCTAATCAGTTTAGCTGTTCAAACAGTCCCTGCCTTGTGTCCCTGGTTTGGAGACGTGCTCCAATAAACTGTATGGAAGTGGAGAGATAAAGTGGGCCTGAGTTTGCATCCCATGCACCAGCTTACCAGATGAGGACCTCCAGCTTCAGCTTCCTCATCTTGAAAATGGGGGATATTTTATTTACTGTAAACACCATTGTGAGTATGAAAACAAATATATACAAAGTGCCTAGCTCATCCTTGGCCCTCAGTAAGAGGGACATTATCGTTTCAATTTATTTCCTCTATGTGATTAAAAACTAAGCCAATAAATTTATTCTGTAGATTTTAAAATAATTAATTAATACTATCTCACCCTTGATTTTGAAGGGCATTCATGGAAAAACAAAAACATATTGTTCAAAATATATAAAATAAATTACATTATATTTGACCTTATTGCATATGAGACTGATTTCTGTTCTACATTACAAGAGACCCCCCCAAAAAAAAGTTCAAATCAAAATTAGGATCATACCTATTCACTGATGTTCTGTGGATATTTAGACTGCGTGGTTTTGCAGCCAAAGGGCTTTGGAACGGAGTCCCCAGGCACCCTCTACACAGTGGAAAACACAACTGCGAACTTTATTCAGCTTAACTTCAAGTTAAAATGAGATCTGTGTGGAAAGTAGTGCGGCTTAGAACATTCACATACAATACAGGATGCATCTTTAATGCAAGGAAAGGCTCTTCGGGAGCAGAAAGCATGAAAGCTTGAAATACCAGAACTGATGTTGGGAGCAAAGCTTCCCTGTGAAAGTAGGGCTGATTTATTTTGCAGAAAGATACCAAGGGAAAACTGCATTCCAACTTGCCCTTGAATTGGAAAGCAGGTTGATTGCTTGTACACCACTGCGAGCTCTTAAATTCATTATCAGTTAGATTTTGGATTACCTTAGAAAGAAGCTCTGACAGACTGTAGCAATTGGATCAATCACTGTTTCATTACACCTATATTAATTAAACATCTTCACCCTTTAGCGGGATATCCTGATTAGCCATGACAGATCATTATTTTCAGCAGAACATGTTCCAGATCCAGCAATGAACACTGAGATGCAATCAGGCACCAGTATATGCTGGAATTAATAATTACATTAAATTGGCTGTAATGAATAATTTATGTGTAAATTCTTATTCAATTTGCTATGGTAACACACGAGAAGATGTCTGCTGTATTTTAACAAAGCACAAGTTTTCAGGAGTAAAATAGTACATAAAGTAACAGGACACCCACTTCGAGAAGAAAGAGCTTAATGAAAGGTAAAGTGAAATAAGGTAAAAACATACAATGCCATTGTCATTGTCATCATTAATTAACATTCATAATTCATCCACAGGTGCAAAGACCTCAAATGAAGCACTTACACACTGTAGAGAGTTAACACTGCCCTTCAAATGTTAACAGAGAATAGACAGACAGGCAAGAGCTGTTCCTTATTGTCTGGTTTGGTTTGTTGGATGTTTTCTGAGGAAGTGAAAACACATCAGAACTTTTATGTAGTCTATTCTAACAGCAAAGAAAATTAAAGAAGTGCTGTAAAGGATGAAAGTGTTGCTATGCAGATTGTTGCCAAGTCTGGGTATGTTGAAGAAACTGCATAGTGCCCATATAAGTGTTCAGTTATAATCACAATATCCGCCAAGTATTGAGTATTCTCCTATATATAGAACCTTATGAATATGCTTTTTAGTTCTCAAATTAATCATGTGAAAGTTCTAGATGAGGGTACTTGGGCTCTAAGCAGTCAGGCATGTTCACAAAGCTAAAAATTAGTGGCTCAGTAGACTGAGTGCTGGCCTGTGAACCAAAATGTTGCTAATTTGATTCCCAGACAGAACACACGCCTGGGTTGAGGGCCAGGTTCCCAGTTAGGGGCATGCAAGAGGCAACCAATCAGTGTTCCTCTCCCACCCTTTTCCTCTGAAAATGAGTAAATAAAATATTTTTTAAAATCAGTAAAATCCTGATTCTGGAGCACTGTAAAGGCTATGGAGTTTGTGGAATGTTCCATCACTTCAGTATTTTTTAAATATGTTGAGTTCAATTAAAACTGTTATTTCTCATATATTACTATATGGTACTTAGTTGTGGGTTTTAAAATGATTACGAAAATCCAACATTTTTTTAGATTTTTGAGTTTTGACCTAACAAGGTTTGATGTGATATGCTATCTAATAAAAATCAAATACTTGCTTCCTTGTGGGTTCATTGTCCAATATCCAAGACTAAATCAGAATGGAGTCTGCAGAGTCAGTTAATGGAGTCACTCATTACTATCCTTACGCAAAGGCAAGCTATCATCTAGTACAAATAACAAGGGTTAGCTGTGTGCCAGGCATTGTGGTTAGCATTTCACACTCACTGTAGCCCTCAGAAGGTATAAGCTATTTTATCTCTATTTTAGTGGAAAATGGTTCTTAGAAAGATTGAGAAATGTACCAAATGTTAGGACAGTGAGTGATGAGGCTGAATTTAAATTCAGGTCAATCTGTCTTCAGAACTCACAATGTCAATAAATACACTACCCTTTTCAAACTAGAGTGAAAAGGCCCTGTCTTATCTTTACTGACTTTCTTCATACAAACCAAACCTTTTTCTACTGAATTACTAATGGCCTCAATTTAGACCTCTATTAATTTCACAGACAGATTATATCTGTTTAAGAGCAATTCCTTTTGGGAGCTGTGGTCATTCACTTTTACCTTAGTGTGAATGGGGAGGTACAGGCAATATTTGGTAACAAAGAAGAAGTGGAGTCAAAGAAAAGAAAAAGAAACTTGGGGGAAGGGGTTTCCTGAGATGAAAGATCTAATGTGTGCCCCAAACGAGAGTAAAGGTTCCTGTTTGTCTTTGCCTATGCCCCAGTCTTCACTTTGGAACCCATCTGGGTGACCGTTGGGTGTGCAAACCCTGGGTACCCTTTGCCTAGGAGCTGCCTGGAAGACCCTAACCTTCCTCCCAACTGACCGTTGCAATATCTGAGTTGCAGTGCAATGGACCGGCCAACTGGTGATTGCTGTCCAATCAATGTCAAGCTCTCCTAGTTTTATTATTACCCAGAGGGAGCATAGAAAACAGGGTAGAAAGAGGGTAGGAGCCTCTTCCTACAAATTCCCTCTTCAAAGGGAAGAATCAGGTTGTATTATGGTCTCTGTTTACAAATTTGCCCCCTTTTTTCTCCTAAAATCTCTGTACATAATGATTATTCAGTATGGCTTACTGATGTTGATAGCAACAGCAATAATGATGATGATGCAATTCCCTAAAACACTATTGTCCTAAAAAGATGAAAGTAGCAGGATAAATCTGAAATGAATAATAGAATCCTAAAGAACATGCTGCTCCCTATTGCTTACTCAATTATATAGATCTGTAGCCTCTTTCAAAATAAAATGTTTTCTCGAGCAGTCATAGAAAAATCCATGGAACAAACAACAGAACATGAAACTGTTTTTCCTCTCTTGAAACGTGTTTGACTTAGCAACGCTATGACTTTCAAAGAAGATTAGCATTACCAATAAATCACTGCACTCACAGATGCAGAGCAAGACAGAACACAGGGCTGCAAAGGCGTATATTACAGCAATGGATGCCTTAGCAACAGTTTTAACTGTTCTGCAACAGATTGTGCCCTAAAGCAGGAAATACCCTGCACACAGGAGGTTATTTAGCATTTGCTTTTTCTAAGTAAATAAGTAGGTAGACAGACAGACAGATAAACACACAAAGCTTCATCATCATCATTTTGTGTTGTTGTTAGGCTTGTGAAAAACAGAGTTTGAAAAGATTGGGTAACAAGAAGTTCTTAAGATTGACACAAACCCAAAAGCTGTCAAGTTTCTTTTCTCATTTGGAGAGAGTACTGTGAATAAAAGGTGAACTCACCGAAGCTCAAGGTGGGGCTGAGAGCACTAGCATTAGCACTTGCTCGGTCTGCAGAGACCTGAGAACCTGGGTTTTTGTTTTTTTTTTTTCTTTCCTTTTCTTTCCTTGAATCTAATCTTCCATCTGTCTCATATTCTGATATTAGAAGAATTTCATCCACCAGAGATGCTTCTAGCACTTCTACCCAGAAACTAAGAGAAACGTAAGTGAGTTGAAAAACTACACAGCCCCAGGTGAAGCCATTTCACACAGAAAGAGAAAGCCCAAGAAACACCAAGTTGCATTAGTAGGTGCGGGGAATCACTCATTTATAACATTCTAAGATTATGTTTTTGCTACATCTCTGAATGCAGAGAGTGAGAAGGAAGCCTATTCTGCCTCCTCCTTTCAAGCCCCACAGAGGCGACCTGTCTAAACTAGGAAACTCCTCTAAAAGCTTTTCCTTGGCAGTCAAAGAACACCCCTGTACTTCTTAATGATTACTCAAAAACTTTATGGATAATATAGACCTGCCAAACTAGCTTAAGACAAGTTTGTGAGGTTCCGGAGTTTAACTTTGGTGGTAGTCCTTACTCCTTAACTACTAACATAAGAAGAATTAATATCTATCTCGTTCTTGTGCTCTCCCTTGTTACGGTTATGAAACAAGTTAAAATTTATGTCTCAACTTTTCAGTGGTAATGATAGTTCTAACTACATTATAGGTTTGCTGTAAGAATTAAATGATATAATGGAGAGAGAGAGAGAGAGAATAAACCATAACCCTCTCTCAGGATATTTTTCCTGAGAAAAAGATGGAGTCTTCTTCCTTCTGAAATACCAAAAAATCCCAGCGCAGGCAACAAGAGTCACATTCCCTTCCATTACTTCTGCTGCCCTTGCCTTTGCTTCTTCAATGGACTAACCCTTTATACACCATCATGGAGGTAATTTCTGAAATTTGAATGTGAGCTTACATAAAAAGAAAAAAAGTCAGCCCTTCCCTGCTGTGTCCCAGGTCTTAGACCTGTTTCTGACCCAGGTACAGGCAATGATCCACATGAACAAGCTGGTTCACCAGATGATGCCTCAAGATCCCAACCCAAGCATGTGGTTTCCTAGCCTTTTCTTTTCCATATATTTTCCTTGGGAACCTCTACAAGTGACATGTGGTTAGCCTAGAGGAAATCTCATGTTCAGGTGACCCTGCATCTTAGCCATTGATCTATATGTCACTCTTTCCCATCCTTAATATCTTCTATTATTTTGTCATGCTAGGGGTTTATGGGAGTCAAGCTGTGAGATAGGGCATCACAGAATAAAATTCCATATAAAAAAGAAAGACTCCCAGCCCTGGCTGGTGTAGCTCAGTGGATTGAGTGTGGGCTTCAAACCAAAGGTCACTGGTTTGATTCCCAGTCAGGGCACATGCCTGGGTTGTATGCCAGGTCCCTAGTGGGGGCCACATGAGAGGCAACTACACATTAATATTTCTCTCCCTCTCTTTCTCTCTCCCTTCAATTAAAAAAAAAAAGGCTCTGAGGCAGAGAAAACTAAGAAAGACCCTCAGTTTTCATAATTAAGACCCAGAGCATCAACAGTAATAGAATTCAATGAGAAAGGCAGATAGGTTTGTGTGGGAGAATGGAGAGAATGGGGTCTTGGAGATAATTAATCTGTCTTTGCCTTCAGGAAAGAGTACATATCTGTCTCAAGTAAATTAGAGAATGACAGACAACCTGTGACAGAGAACTTGTGCAGTTATTAGAATGAAGAAATAACAAGAACGTGAAAAAAAAATGAATGTGGTTGGGGGTAGAAGTAGAGGAGGTTGGGTCTATATCACAAATTAGGAAATTGCAGCAGGCTTCAGAGATGGTTCATCCACTCTGGAGTTCTGAAAGGATGCTGGGATCTTTGGGACACCCTAGATACAAGTATCATTTTAGTTCAACCAAGATGTAGCTCGAGTAGTCCCAAGAGTCCTTGGCCTTTCTCCAGAGGGTCAGGAAGCTAAAATCCAACTTTTTCCAGCTGCTGGATAGTATGCCACGTTTAGTTTATTAAAAATGGAAAACCACCAAGCTTGAAAAATAATCTGCAAATTGTTCACAATAAAAATCAATGCTTTAAGTTGCAGTGAATTTCAATAATTGAGACTGTTGTTGTTTTACCCATAAAGAGTAACCTTGATGGTTATTTGTTATGTATTCAGTTTTGCCTGCCTTAGCTTAAACTTAAATATTAATGGAAAAAGAAAACCTACAAAATCCCTCAAGCTGCTCTGTAGGAGTCCAAAGCTTTTAGCTGTTGGCAATGGATGTAATCATCATTTCTGTGCTAATTTTTTAAAGACAGTAACAAACATTGAAGCAAATAATTTAAAAAATGCTGTATAGAATATTTGACAATTTGCATATGCTAAACATATAGCTTAGATTCTAGGAGTCTCCTTTCTAGGATAAACATATTTGAGAATGTGGGAGGTGGTAATCTATAAATTTCAGGAAAAGACTTCTTGGTTTTGTTAAAGAAGAAAACAGTCTGGTGTTAATGGTGACTGGCTAGAAAGCTGTTAAGAGCCTTCCTTATTCAAGTTACTCTAGACTGGTTTCCCTTATTGGCAGTACAACATAGTGATTAAGAGTGCAGTCTTCATAGACAGATTTCTAAGTTTATGTCTCAGCTCCACCAATTACTATGCAAGTGACTTTGAGCAAGTTATAATCTATATGCCTCCACCGTTCAATGAGAATGAAAATGGTAGCTATATTATAGGTTTGTGGTGGGAATTAAATTATATAAATGTTGATAAAGTGCTGGGAACATGATAAACCTTCAATCTATGTTAGCTATTATGATTTGATCATAACAGGGATGACTGAAGATCATCCAATCAGACACTCCTGGCTCCACAAAAAAAGAAAGGAACGAAGGAAGGAAGGAAGGAAGGAAGGAAGGAAGGAAGGAAGGAAGGAAGGAAGGAAGGAAGGAAGGAAAAGGGAGGGAGGGAGGGAGGAAGACAGGCAGTTAGTTTATATGTCTGGCAAAATTAAGTTTAAAATAAAAAATCCATTTAGAAAATTCAAGTCATTCCAAACATATAACAAGTCGTTATTAAGCAACAAATAGGATATTATAATAGGGAATCTGTGATACTGGTAATACTAAAGTGCTTTCATAGCATTCAAGAATATATAATTAATTCATCAAACACTTATTGAATGGCATGCAGATATCAATGAACTTATGGACATTTTCCATTTAACATTGCTTTCTTCTTGACCCTACATCTAAGGTTTTACAAGATACTATACTTTAGTAAAGCAGTAAGCTGACATATAACTATAATATATAATTAGTGCAATAATAGGGATAGTGATGATATGAAGTGAGATGTAACAATTTATTTCATTTTGTGCAATCAGGTAAAGCTTTAGCAGAAAAGTAAAATCTTTAACAAACCCAAGAAATTACCAGATTAATCAGGAAGCAACACATGCAAAGACCTAAGGTAAAAACATCACGGTGTAATATGTAGAATACAGCCTGGACTGTAGAATGCACAGGAGCAGTTGAAGGAGAGAAGGACAAAAAAAGAGGTTGGAAATCTTTTAAACACACTGTAGACCAGAGACTGCTCAGATTATTGAGCAGCAGATAATCTTCTCAGAAATGACTTTTTAAAAGAGTACAAAGAGAACAGCATATACAAATTAAAATTCTAGAGATGAGACAGTGTTAGATTCATTTACATAATTTCAATCTTTTTTTAAAAATGCCTTTAGTGACTTGTCGAAGGTCACAGGCAAAAAAAAAAAAGAAGGAGCAGGCAGTTCAGCCATTGACAGAAGCAGGACTTGATTAGGAAAGAGAAAAAGAGTGTCAAAACCAATGAGTAACTTTGTGCAGGAACTGTGACTTAATAACTAAAGGAATCATTATATTTCTTTTCCTTCAATCACGTTATTTCACTTCCTGTGTTCTTTTGAACCAGTTTTCCAATATGCTTTATATATTTTGCCTAACAATTGGAGGCTAGTCATAAAATTTATAATGTCCTATTTATTGGCTATTTATTATGTGTGACCACAAATTAAAGTCATTTTTTGCATATCTCATTTAATAACCATAACAAACCTCATGGTACCTTTGTTATCTTGACTTTATGTACTGAAGCTTATATAGGGCTAAGGGATTTGCCCAAGCCACGTAGTTAATGAGTGATATAATTTAGATGAAAATTCAAGTCTTCTGATGACATGACACAGTTAGTGAACTCCATGCTATATATATTTTTATTAGATTAACATTTTTCATCTTGGAAAATTCATGTAGCCTCTGTAAAGAGAGTCCTCCCTATTGGTAGGTTAATACCTCTCTAATGCAACTCGACAAAATAAAAAATCTGAATGAGCAAA
>PVKM010042552.1:0-12781 GCA_004027735.1 Carollia perspicillata
TAGATGAGGTCAGAGAACGCAGGAAATTGTCCAGACAGCACATATGAGAAATTAAAAGGACTATTTCTTGGGACACACCCTACATTTCACTGAAATTGTTATTTGCTTAAAGAGATAACTGAATTGGCTGTTTGTTTTCCAGACGTATTTGTTTGGCTGAAGCATTTCTCACTGCAGATACTATACTGAATACATTGCAGAACATCTCTGAAGGATTGGTGGTGTACCCCAAAGTAAGAGGCCTCAGTTAAAAAACAAAATGTGAGGGAGGGGTTGGAGTGTGGGAAGGAGAGTGTAACCTTTTTCTGCTCTGGGATAGGTATGTTAGGGGGCTCTGTATTCTGGCCCGGTGGGAGTCCTTCCAACTGGAGCTCATTTTTCAGGTTGTGGCATGAGGTCTAGAGCACAAACGTGCAATTTGTAGACACATT
The DNA here is from genome assembly GCA_004027735.1 of Carollia perspicillata. Lineage (NCBI taxonomy): Eukaryota > Metazoa > Chordata > Mammalia > Chiroptera > Phyllostomidae > Carollia > Carollia perspicillata. Next base: position 432 of record PVKM010042552.1, read on the forward strand.
TCTAGAAAATGGGGAAAGGTACTTTGAATTGGCTTAAACTGTCTACCAGCGAGAATCATCAGTTCTGGTGTGACTGGCAGAGTCGACTGTTCCCTTTGCCTATTTCTAAGTTCCTAAGGGAGATGGGTTCATTTCCATTGTGTATTTGGCTCTTCAATGGGCATTGAAATTTGACAGCTTCAGGTTTTAGGGATTGTTTTCAGTGAAGCAACTTTTAAAAGTTTAGTTAAACCAATGTTTCTTTTTAAAATCAAAATAATACTCTGGATTACTAAGATTAAAAATACTGTGTAGAATAAAATAATCCATTCTACTCTCTTTTTTTATAAATACGGTAGTTCATGTCCCTGATGTGCACTTTGCTGGTCATAGTTGATGTCTTACTGTGTATACTACTCTGTAACTTTGAGGCATCTTTCTTGGCCCTTCATTCATTCATTCTTCTAGGTAATTGAGCGGCGCATTCGGCAAGAACTGCCTTTCATGGCCACGGAGAACATCATCATGGCCATGGTGAAAGCTGGGGGTAACCGCCAGGTTTGTAACTCCTCGTGCCCCTGGATAAATTGAGAGTGCACCTTTAGTCCTGAAGAAGAATGGATGAAGGAAGGAGTTTCTGTCATTACCTTCAGTCACAGTATTGGTACAGAATCGTGACCGTATTCTACCATAGAATAGGCTCATTCTGGAGAGTCATTGTGGAAAACTCGGTTTATTAAAAGTGAGTCAATCACTTGTAGCAAAGGTCTACTCTTAATGAAGGAATTAGGTCTGAATTTCCATAGGAAATGATGGCAAGTAGGCAGGACATGAGCAGATGGTGCCAGAGGCTTTAGAGCAGCCTGCGTGAGGTGGACATCAATTTCCGATCTGCCCCAAGTTGTGGTCAGAGAGTCACAGTCTTAGTGGAGTCACTGTGAGGAACCACCTCAGCCTGGAGGGGCTTTGTGTACCACTCCGAGACAGTACGGATGTGAGGTGTCGGATGATTTACCAAGGCATTCAGGTGGCCTGGTCATGGTAAACCAACAACACCTCACTGTCTTCCCAGGATTGCCATGAAAAAATCAGAGTGCTGTCCCAGCAGGCAGCTGCTGTGGTCAAGCAGGAAGGGGGTGACAATGACCTCATAGAGCGCATCCTCACCGATGCCTACTTCAGTCCCATTCACTCCCAGCTGGACCGTCTGCTGGACCCTTCTTCTTTCACCGGGTGTGCATCCCAGCAGGTAAGCATCAGAGCGCTTCCACGGAGCTGCAGTCTTCCCCACCCGCCCTCTCCTTCCGCTGTGGGCTGCAGAGCCTAGAGTCCTGTCATGCGTCCACTTTGTGGGAGTTGTCAGGAAAATGGGGCGAGTTAGAATTCAGAGCTGGTTGCGCTGGCTTGACTGTTACGTTTTGGTTGTTTTGCACTGCCCGAAGGATTTTCTCTGTGGGTTTCTCTGAATTCTCTTTTGGTCTAGAGAATGTGGTGTAATGGACAGAGATTGGGCTTTATCATCAGGTAGATCTGAGTTTGCTCCTGACTTGTGGCGTTTCCTGGCTGACAGGACACAAACACCCATCTTGTAGGGTGGTGTGAGATTGAAAGGCCTAGCATGGTGCTTGGTGCACAGTAAGTAGTTGGTGTTTGTCACTTTTCCTCTTGCTCTCTTGGGGACTACAAGAGTCCATTCAAAACCATTTATCAAATGTAGACTGTGTGCCCTGTGTGTGTTTGGGTATTGTGTTTAATTCTGGGGCTTTAAGCTGGCCGCATAGCTCAGTTGGTTAGAGTGTCGTCCCGATACAGCAAGGATCCCTGGTCAGGGCGCACATGAGAATCAACTAATGAATGCATAAATAAGTGGGACAACAAATCAGTGTTTATCTCCTCTGTATGTGTGTGTCTCATCAATAAATTTTTAAAAATTCTGGAGCTTTAAAGGTGGGTAGATAATTTTCACCTTCAGGGAGCTCAAAACTTAGTGGTGAAGATTTATAAATAGTTCATTATAATACCAAGCAGTACATACAGGAATTGAGGGAAGCACATCTTTTCGGGGATCAGAAAGGATGATACAACCTTAAAATAGTAGAAGTTGGGAAAGACTTCTTGGAAGGTGTGACATCTGAGCTGAATTTTAGGGACAAGTAGGAGTAAATCTGGGAACATCAGACTGTCTAACATGGAAGAGAAACTGCGATCATTTGCCAGAGTGTGGAGTGCCCCAGAAGTAGTTCTTGGATTCAAAGTTGAAGACAACAGGAGTTTATCATTTATAGTCGGATCACTGTGGAGTTTTAGATTTGAAAGATTTGAACTGGAGGTAGGGGGGCCAATAAGAAGGCTGCTGCAATGGGCCAGGCATTGAACGATGAGGGCTTGGAGCCACCATGGGTAGGTAACAGACAAGCGGGGAGATCTGAGTGCTCCTTAGAAGGTTAGGCACTTGGTAGTGGGTGGAATGAGGAGGAGGGAAGAAGCAGTGATGATTTTAGCTTGGCTAACTGGGTGGAGAATAGTAAGAGCCACTGAAAACACTGGCTCAGAAGGATAGCTTATGTGGGCATAGTGGGTTAAGCTGCCTGTGGCTGGGGAGAGAATTCTGACAGACAGTTGAGAAAAATAGCTCAGCGGTGGAGTAAATTCTTATTAAATTAAGTCTTAGTAATGTAAACTGACATTGAAAAGTTGTTATCATAACTTACATCTTAATGTTTTCCTTTGTTTTCTGTTTGCTTTCCTTTTGGCAGGTACGGAGATTCTTAGAAGAGGAGGTGTGTCCCCTGCTAAAACCATATGAACACGTCATGAAGGTGAAAGCAGAACTGTGTCTGTAGGGCTGGGAGAGAAGCAAAGAAAGTCACGGTTGGCTGTGTCAACTTTTATTGCCGAACCATGAAACTTACTCTAGTGTCTTATGTCACCTCAAAAATTGTTGCCTTGAGTTAATGCAGCACTTTTCTCCTTTCCATGACACATTCATATTTCTCAGGGTTTGTAATGGAGAAATAAATTGCGTTGTAGTTGGACTCTGGGTTTTTTGTTTTGCATTGTTTTCAGCAAAACAGACTTGTGTAATAAATGTAGCTTATAGTTTGCTGTGTTATTTCGAGGCATATTTTCTAGCTATCCCAGTCCTTTTCACATGTTAACTTGACTTTGAGGTATTCAGCAAGTTCCTGGTCCTTCTTTTGAGGGTGACTTTGACCTGGGTCTAGCAAAGGAACCTGGGCTCAGTGATTGCGCACAGTTGGGTATCTTTATTTTGGTTATGTCTGGCTAGAATAAGTGATGAAATCTGAGGACACAATATATTCTCAAAGAAACTGATTTGGTCATCAGACTTACTCAGCTCTAGTTGTACCTTACGTCATGTTTTGATCAGGCTTTTGTATATTGATTTCATCGAGGCATTTGACAGTCTTTGATCCTGGTTAGAGACTGATAGTTTCTTGAATCTGCTGTAGCTAAAGAAGGTGCGTTAGGAATTACTGTCCACCTGGAAGGAGAGCGCTGGTGTTACTTATGCCTTGGGGCTCTGTCATTAGCTCTGTAGCTACAGATTTTCTCAGCACATATGAAAAGAAAGTTGTTTTTCCTTTTATCAGATTTGCAATAAGATTTTATCTAACCTTAAGCTGGCTGAAATGTCAAAACTAAGAGGAAAGAATTAAGATAAATGTGAGTACCTTGAACTCAGTATAAATGAGAAGTGGTTGCCGGTGAGGTGAGACAGTTTTAGGACGGGTTGATGGTATGCCCAGAAAACCACCGGTCTTACTGTTCCACGCTCATGGCGTGTTCAATTTTGGACACACAGTCTGAGGAACAGATCACTAGAGAGCCAGCCTCCAAAGAAGACCGTGTCATGAGTCACGAAGGAAGGTTAGGGCTCTTTACCCCATAGGAGAAAACTTGTCTTTGCTTCACTGTTGTGAGGAGAAAGAGTGAGTTAAGTATCTGCTGTCCCAGGAGGCACACCTGAGCCCAAATACCCACTGTTGAGAGTCTGAGTCCGGTTGGACCCAAACGTTCTCCGCTGCCCCACCGCCTCAGGTCAAGCAGAAGACGACCTACTTGTCAGGAATGAGAATGTTTTGAGGAAGGACAGTCTTCATTGCCCCCAACTGTATCTAATCAAATGGAATAGAAGTTAACAGCTCCACTTACTGGAAAGAGAGGATAATAAGGCAATCCTTAAAACCAAATTTTACAGTACAATTTAGGGTAGCAAGCAAGCCTGGATGGCATGGACCCATATGACACTTCAGCTCTTTCAGAATCAATTTGATTGCTATTCCTCTCGTGAGATTCTGGAAAGGGTGTTTGAATCAGGTCTGGCACAAGGAATTAAGTCACTGGGCTCTGCTCAAGCATTCCCTTCCTTCCCTAGTAAGGGCCAGTGAAGAGGAAGCGAGTTTCCATCAGTGTAGCTGTAGTCAGAGAACTTAACATTACATGGTGGACACACCGGGCATATTGAATACCATGGATTTTAGTTAGTAACTTTTCTCATAGGAAATACGATGTTAACAGTCTTGTTCTGACAATCACATTAGAATTCGGAAGTGATTGATAATCCTGGGCTATCTATCAGAGTGGGTGTATTGGTTTGTTGTGTGTTTCTTTCCTCTTCCACTGTCATTTTTATATACTAGTGATATACTCATAAGTGCAATTTTATTATCTTATTTTCCTTTTTAACATTTTAATTAAAGGCATTTGGGTGGGCTGAAGGTTGGCTGAGAAGATAGAACATTCATACCTTCTAGAAGATTAGGTTGAAATCAGTTAACTAGTGATAGAAACCCCAGGATCTGAACCATCCAGCAATCAGGGCTTGGACAAACCGAGGGACAACTGGCTTCAGCTCAGCAGCATTCAGGGACCTGGACACTTACTGCCCTTTTCCCCTGGCTGATGGTAGATTTCATTTAATAACCAGGAGAGCCTGACGACAAGCGGCAGCACAGACTAGGTGGCTCCAGAATGGTGACGTAAATCCTGGGCGGATGTGATGGTTAAGTGACTGAAATCACATATAACGTGTCATTTTTCTTCTGAGCCCAGGAGGGTGCACCGCCCTTCCTCTCTGGTCAGTCGGGGAGCAGGCTGAGACGCGAGGGTACTGCTGTCAGTTCACTTTGCCTGCTGTGGATGACAGTATATCCTGAATTGGAACCAACCAGAGATTGGGGAATGAGTCAAAAATTAAATGGGAAAAACAAAAAAAGTTTAAAAAGCTGGAAAGCTACATAATGAAATACTAAGGGTAATGATGTTAAGGTGATTTCTGTTTTCTTTCTGTTTTGTGTACTTTTCACGTTTTTAATGCAATTTTTATTTAAATGAAACTACATTTTAGAAGTTTCGGATTTACAGAAAAATTGCAAAGATAGTACAGAGAGTTCCCATATACCCCATACCTGGTTTCCTCTATTATTAATACATTGGTTGGTATTGATGTCACAATTAATGAACCAATACTGATGCATTATTAAAGCCCTTTGTTCTTTTAAAGATTTTATTTATTTATTTTTAGACAGGAAGGGAGGGAGAAAAACATCAGTATGTGGTTGCCTCTTACATGGTGCCCACTGGGGACTGGCCCACAACCCAGGCATGTGCCATGACTGGGAATTGAACCAGCGACCCTTTGGTTCACACCCCACGCTCAATCCACTGAGCCACACCAGCCAGGGCAAGCCCTTAGTTTTTAATCCAATGTCATTTTTGTGTTCCAAGGTCCCATTTGGAACAGAAATTACATTTAGTCACAACTTTTTGAGTACTATAATTCATATATATTATCTAAGGTATGTTCTTTATCAAAGATGTGGTCTAATGAACACGAAATCTAGCTCATCGATATAGCTAATTCTGAATGTAACTGGAAGTCAAGGCAGAATTTGTTTTTTCCATTCTGGATCTGTGTGACCTTGTCCTTATCTCATTAAGTGCTGTGTACAGAGATGTTCTCAGAGGCCAGATTTCTGGAAAAAAAAAAAAGTAGTTTTAAGTGGTGAGTGTGGGTGTGAATTTGTCTTCATGAAAGATCCAAACTCAAGAGGAAACAGTGGGTTTCTGGCCCAGATTTCAAGATGAGCATGTAAGAAGACGAGTGACCTGCAGGTGACTACGGAGACAAAATGAGAAATGAGTGGGTGGATAAAAACAAGAGGCCCTCTGTATCTCCGGGTATAACAAGGCCCTTTGTCCTTAGGAAAACAAGGTTTGACCTGCCCTTTCAGATTCTGACATGCGCTTGGTTCTGCCAATTGTATCTGTGATGGTATTAGGACTTCCTTTTCAATAGAGAGCCAGAAAATTGTGGTTTGGCAACATCCCAGCCCAGGCAGGATAGGGTGGAAGGAGGGGTTTGAAGGCATCTTTGGGAAATCATGTAGCCAGTCCCTGCAAGGAACTAACAGGCTGATATTGAATAGTGGTTTTAAGAGGTCACATGTGGGACTGGGAAGGAGAGGAGCCCTGAGGGCCACGGGCCAGTTTCTATCCCAGAGTGATCTAGCCTTTCATTGCTGTGGCTCTAGGGCACTGAGACATTTAAAACAATGGGAAAGTGTTATTCCTCTTCCATGGTTTTAAACTTTAATAGGACACCTGTCTTTAATTAGGATAGTGCTGGTTGTAAGAGTACAGGCCAAGTATATTCAAAACGTATAATGCAGAAATCCAAAGATCTCAGAAGGATTCATTCTGTAGTTCCTTAAATAAGGTGTTCATTTCTTTCAAGGAAAAAAAAAGGGTAAAAGAATATATTTATGCTTCACATGTATAAAGCTTCATTTCTTTAGGGATAACCTGGAAGAAATAAGTGTTTACAAAATACTTTGTTTCTCATCCAGGTTTCATGCTTGAACAGGTATTTTTTCCAGCACCCTACTGTGTAGTAGGAACAATGATGAGCAAGGCAGGCGGCCCTCCTGGGGCTGCGGTCCCAGAGCAGGCAGCAGACTGCACAAAGGGGTGAATGGCTCCTCATAATGGGACATACAGAGGCCAGCATCTGAACACATGTGAAGTTTATTAAGCTCCACTGAGAAGAGGTGTTCTTGAAGCCGTGGCCAAGTAGCTCTGTTGGTTAGAGCATCGTCCTGATACACCAAGGATTCCCTGGTCAGGGCGCATACAAGAATCAACCAATGAATGCAATAAACACATAGGACAACCGATCGATGTTTATACCTCCCTCCCTCCTATCTCTCTACAATCAATTTTTAAAAAGTGCTCCTGGGATGTAACTTCAACAAATTCACCTGCTTTGCTCAGTTTTAGCATCTTGTAATTCACTAGTCATCATAAGCCGGTGCTTCTCCCACCTGCAGTGTGCTCAGCTGAATTACTTCAGTACACCTGGCTCTCCAACCACCCTTCACGAGGCATGAATTGATAGGGGCTTTGCCTGGCATTTTTCTTCATCCCTTTTTTGTTGTCTAATGGAGGCTAAATGTGTATATAGAATTCTTACACAGCATTTACAAATAAGAAAGTTTTCATCGAATTGGTAGCTGGTCTATCATTCCCTAAAAGGGAAGTACTTCTATTCTGTCTCCTGTGGCCTTTGGACCTGCCTACTGCTGATCTCTGACAAGTGTTCCACTGGATTGTGTGTGTTTAGGGTGGGGAGGATTAAGTCTTAGGGAAAGTAGGCAAAAAATGAAATGCTAATGGTTTATTGCAAAAACCAAAGGGACCTATGCTGAAACTAGCATTATTCAGCCATTGAGTTTTGACACCTCAGCTTACCTTACAATTATCTCAAGAAATTGTTTTCTGCCCTGGCTGGTGTGGCTCAGTGGATTGAGTGCCAGCCTATAAACCAAAGGGTCATTGGTTCAATTTCTAGTCAAGGCACATGCCTGGGTTACAGGCCAGGTCCCGGGCGGGGGGTGCATAAGAGGCAACCACACATTGATACTTCTCTTTCTCCCTCCCTTCCCCTCTGTCTAAAATAAATAAAATCTTTTAAAAAATTGTTTTCCCAAAAAAATAAAAAATATATGTCTTCAAGTTGTGTTATGAGAGAAAAGGGACATTGCCACACTAAAAAGCCTGGAATTAATTGTTCTCAAGCAATTTTAAAAAAGAAATTTTAAGAGCCAGTGGTGTGATAGGGAGAAAAATGAAGTCGGCCACACAAACTGGGTTCAGATCTCTGCCACTTCATAGTTCTCATAATTTTGGCCAGGTCCTCTGTAAAATTCAGATGATCAAATTCACCCTGCTTTCAGCACAGGAGTGTTGTGAACCATGTGAAAGTAAAGTGAGCATAAAAACAGTAAGATGACTGAGACTGCCTTCCTGATTTTGTAGGCTTTGCCTGTGGTTCCCATTCATTCACCTTGGGCTGAATCACCACCACCTTGCAACTCCATTAGGAATCCGTGCTCAGGTTAATAAACAGCTCTAAACTAAATGTGTAACACTTCAGAGGACGGTGAAATTTCTAGGAGAACTTTCCTGTAATACTGTTGTAACTTTTGGTGACCTTTCTAAAATGTGTCAAGCAGGGTTTGGGTTTTTTTCCCCCCAGCTTAAGGCCTGATGTCAACTAGGACGGGGATATCGGGGATATCAAATAATGATGGGTCCGCCATCTTTTTGAACTTAGTTTGTACCGTGCATTAACATTTTCTCACAACCGTAAATTCATTCTCATTTCGTAGATGAGCTAAATGTTAGCGTGGTTTAGTCACTCAAATGCAGGCCTCCAACTACACCCACTACGTTATGCATGCCCAGAGAGTACATTTCCTGGGCATGACCTCAACAACAAATTTGTTCCAGTTTGGGGCTCCTTCCAAGGCTTGTGAATTGTGTGAGAGTGGCTCAGGCTGGTCTAGCATCGGTTATGTGCAGCCTTGAAGAAGGCACTTAAGTTTTAAGAAAATTAACATCAAGTGCCACTCCTTCCCAGAGCCCAGCCGTGTCTGGCCCCCATTCTGACGGCGCATTCACCTCATATTGCCCAAAGTGCAGACGCGAAGCCGGTGTACACTGATGGGGTAAAAACGGGCTTCGAAGGTTTTTCGGCTCTGAAAGGTGGCTCAAGAAAGAGCCGGGCTGCGGGGGGGCGGGGGCGGTGAAAACCATACCACTCCCGCCCATCAGAGTCGCAGGACTTCAGCTCCCAGCATGCCCTGTGGCCGCTTGCCACGGCTGCGCGCGTGCGCGGTGTCGCCTGGATCGCTGACTGGATTCTAGCTGCGGAGCAGCGGTGCGCGAGTTCGACCCAGGTTGGCTTAAGGTGGCGGGGACTCGCGGCGCCGGGGCAGCTGGACATCTCCTGTGGGGCAGGTAAGTGCGGAGCGAGCAGTTAGCGGAACTATCTGGATCTGCGGCGCCTGGGGCCCACACATGCACCTTGCGCCTGTGGACAAACTGACTGACCGATGGACTGACAGACGGTCGGGCAAAGGAGTGGAGAACACCTGCCTGGCCTGACCTCGCTAGTGCGATGCCGGAGTTGGGGCCCTGGCCGGTGGCGGCCTGACGCGGGTTCCCGAGTCTGGGTACGCAGCCTCCAGGGCGGGGACAATGCTCCGACCCGTGTGCCCCCGCTTCCTCGCTGGGGGAGGTGGCGGCCTCCGGGAGGTGGGACCCGCCCCCAGCCGGGTGGCTCTGCCTGGCCTAATGGGAGGTGGGGGCCGCCCGCCCTTGTCCCAACTTAAGTGCCCAGGGGGCTCGAGTGCAAACACACGCGTCCCTCTCCGGCATCTCGGAGCGGTTTTACAGAAACTGCACCAAATGCGGGGTGGGGGATGGGGCTTATTTTATTTTATTTTTTGGAAAGGATGGCAGCCTTGAGCACACTCAGAGCAGCAGACTCTTCAGACGTAGCTTGTCACTGCACTGAAGGTGCGGGTCCGGTTCCGAACACCGGCTGGGACTCAGGCTGAGGCTCCGAGCACTCTGTAATATTGCTCGTGGACATTAAGGCATGTACCAGGGTCGCCGGGTGTGATTGGGATTGGGATGTGCAGAATTATTCTCATACTTAGTTAGATCCGGGATGCTTCTCATATGTGGGGGCGGGGGGGGCGTTAAAAGCTTGTTTTCAGTGACAGATGACTGTCACATGTTTTCCAGTTTCTGCTGCACAAGAGATTGCGGTGGGTTTGGCTTTTTGTGGTTTTTTTGGTGGGGTATTTAAAGGTGTCCTGGAATATTTTTTTTCCTTTTTGTCTTATTCTTTCTAAACTCAAGTTCCTAATAAGACTGAAAAAAAAAAAGAAAACTGAGTTTTCAACTTTTACTTGTTTACTTGTAACTTTTGTGATTATATTTGTGATTATTTATAGATACACATTGCATTTCCTGCTTCTCTTTTCCCTCATTTCTTATTTCCGGGTCTCTCTGAACTCTAAACAATAAACATACCTTCTGTGTTTTAGGTAGATTTATTTCCGTGCTCCAGGACTAGTTTGTAATTGATTCTAAATACAGCTCGATACCTTTCCCGTCTTCTGACAATCCCTAGTGCAGGTAGCCTTTTCATCGCTAATTGTTAAACTAGCCTGGGCCTAGTCCTCTTTCCGTTCCCCTTTTTAAGCACAGAGGTGTGTGGGCTGGGAGAGTGGGGCGGGGGTGTTGTTTCTGCTGACCAGCCATGGGAGACAGGTGGGCGTGACCCACAACCAGAGCATTAAAAAAGGCCTGTGAACAAAAGTAGTTTAAATATACAAAGAGCACGGTAACCTTGTGAATTTGGGACCTTGTCAGGTTGGCAGAAAAGTCCATAAACTAGAGCAGTACCTCACAGACGTGAACCTGACATTAGGGCGAAATATTGAGAGAGGAGCTTAGGCCAGAATCATCTCTTAGGTCAGTCCGGCCATCTTTCTGTGCCTGGAGTGGAGGCTGGGAACACCTGTTGGCTTATCAACGCTGTTCTCTGTTTGTATTTCCCATTTCCTTTTTCTTAGCTCTCAATGGGAGTTTTGGCAGGAGCCCAAAATCTTGTACGTCTGATGATTTAACATCAGTTTCATCTACTTAGTCTCCAGATCAGCTCTGTTCTTCAGCTGGTGACATCAGTGATTTTTCCACAGCGGCCATTCCTGAGCTCATGCAGACTGTCACAAGGAAGGGGAATAATAGCACGGGGGGGTGGTGGTATCCACGGAAGAAATAGGAAACCTGTTTCTTTGCCGTCACACAGCACACACACAGTGAGACAGGAAATCGAGACTGAAGCACAGGCTATAAGGAAGAGTTGGAACACCGAAGTCCGGACTTCTACATGCAGTAATAATCATCAGCAACATTTATTGAATGTCCTCTGTTTGCTGTGTGCTGTAATTGTCACTGTGAGGTGTAGGTATTAGTCTCATTTTATGTAGAAGTTGAAGTTGGAGTACAGTTGTTCAGTGTATCCTTCTTTTCCCCTGCTTTTCCCCTGAGGAGTTCCGTAAATTGCCTACAGGTATGGCGACAGGGCCAGAATTCAACTTCAGGTCTGATGTGACACCCCTGATCGTTCTAATGTGCTGTACTACCTCATTAATAAGTATGTTCAAGTCTCTCATTCTTGAAAAAGTATAAAACTTTACTGTGATCACATTTCTCCTTCAGAGTACTACCATTACCTGCCCTTTTCTAACGTTTACTCCTTAGTTTGTTACCGTCTGGTGCTTACCCTCAACTCTACTGCAGTTGCTCTCATGAGCTCCACTCAGCCCTTTATTGAATACCTACTGTACATACCATCTTCTAGACTTACAAAGAGGCCAGAACATGGTTCTTGCTGCTTAGGTACTAATGAGAGAGGAAAAGAAATTCATGTACATAAACGTGATATGTTAACTGCTGATGGAGCAATCTTTGCTCTTGGGAGTTGGGGAAGGAACACTTCACTGCGAAAGTGACACTGGACTGCCAACAGAGAGAAACCCTGCCCTGCCCGGTGTGGCTCAGTGGGTTGGGTGTCATCCCTCAACCCAAAAGGTCTCAGGTTTGATTCCTGGTCAGGGCATATACCTGGGTGGCAGGTTCAGTCCCTGGTTGGGTGCTTAACAGATGCAACCAATTGGTGTTTCTTTCCCTCTTTCTCCATTCTCTAAAAATAAATAAAATCTTTAAAAAAAACCTGAGAGAAACCCTAAATTGTTTTAGACAGTAGTGTTGGGACTGCATACTTAGGTGTAGACTTTTAGGAGACGCTGTACCTTGCCAGTGAGAGAGATGATACACTTGAAATATACAGTGTAGGCTTTAGAGTCTGACAATCCTGGGAACTGATCCTTAATTTTTTCTTTATAATACCTGTCTACAGCGTAAGCTCTATGAGAGTAGAGTCTTTGTCTTTTTCACCACCTCACCCCTATATCCTGGAATAGTGGTAG
>PVKM010042553.1:0-12777 GCA_004027735.1 Carollia perspicillata
AAAAAAGTAATGGCTACACTTATGGGGTACCTACTGTGTGCTAGACAAGCCGCATATGTCATCTCTTAACAATCTGTATAACCTCTTCTAGCCTATGTACACCCTCCAACAGCGGTCCCCAACCTTTTAGGCACAAGGGACTGGTTTTGTGGAAGAGAGTTTTTCCACGGTTCCTAACAGGCCAGGACCAGTGCCAGTCCTGTTTGTCTGCAGAGGAGGAAGACAGAGGATGAGGTGGGTAGGAATGAAGATTTATAGATAGTATCTCATTTAATTCCTTACAATAAATCTTTGAGGTAAGTATAATGCTCTAATTACAGATGAGAAAACTGGGGCTTAGAGACACTAAATAACCTGCCTAACACAATGGCTACTGACATCCAGGAAATAAACACCACAAAATCCCTATGACCTAGCTCTGTGGGCGAGGTGGCCTGCTGACTCACGCCAGAGTGTTTGTGGGATTCCCTTTCCAGCCCCCGTTTGGAAGGGCTGGTTAGACAGTAAAAATGACTGGGAGGGGCATATCCCGTGTTTTTCGAATTCCATGAAGTAGATAGTCACTAAAACCTAGCAGGCTAAATTCATTCCTTCGTGGTTAAAGCATATACTTTGTATTATTTCAGCCTTTTAAATCTATGCAGACTTGTGTTCGTACCTGGACGTGGCCTATCTTGTTGGTTGCTGCTTGCATGACATCTCTTTTTCCATCCTTTCACTTTCGCCCATCTGTGGCTTTGCACCTAAAGTGTGGCTCGTATAGACGGCATGTAGTCGGGCCATGTTTTTTATCCATTCTCCAGATCTCTGCCTTTTCATGGGAACATTTAATTACATTAAATTACTGATAAGGTAGGATTTACATCAGCCATTTGCTAGATACTTTTGTGCTACATTCTTCTTACTTCTCTCTCTGCCTCGATTTCTGCCTTCTTACTATTTTTATTCCTTTGTTATTTCTTTCAGTAGTTCCTTCTGTCCTTCCTCTCTCCTCCCACTAAGTGTATATCGACATGCTTGTTGGTGCCCCACGGTCTCTGAGGCTCTGTTCATTTTTCTTCATTCTTTTCCCCGTCTGTTTCACAGACTGGATCATCTCAATTGACCTGCAGATAGATTCTCCAGTTCTTTCTTCGGTCTACTCAAACCTGCTGCTGAACCCCTCCAGTGATTTTTATTATTATTATTATATCAGCTATTGTACATGTCAACTCCAGAATTTATATCTGGTTCTTTATTAAAAAAATAATTTCTATCTCCTTATTGGTATTCTCTATTTAGAGACATCATTCTCATACTTTATTCCTTAAGAGATGATTTCCTAAGGTTCTTTGAACGTATTTAAAATAGCTGATTTAAAGTTTTTGTTTATAATTCCAATACCTGTATGTCCTCAAGGATAATTTCTCTCGATTTTTCTTTCATATGGACCATTCCTTCTTGTTTCTCTGTATATATAATTTTTCATTCAAAACCTGATTTTAAAATAATACAGTGTGGCACTGTGGACACCAGAGTCCCTCTTCCCCAGGGTTTGTCATGGCTGTTTGTTGTTCTTATTTGTTTAGCGACTTTCCTGACTTAATTCCATGAAGTCGGCATTCTTTGTCTATGTAGCTGCTGGAGTTTCTGCTCCATTAGCCTAGTGGTCAATTAGTTAATGACCAAATAGAGATTTCCTTAAACGCTTAGAAATCAGTAAGTTTACCGGCGTTTTCTAAGATCACAGAGTTGTTTGCAGATGATTAGTTTTCAAGACCACCATGGAGCTAGTGTTGGAGTGATGGAAATCGAGCAAGTTAAAACAGCACAGAGTTTGCTGTTCTCACCGAGACTCAGCCACTTTTTTTTTTTTTTTTTGCATGAGCATTCCCTGAATTGTTGCCAGGTCTCTGCTAATTTCCACAGTTCTGGAAAAGTCGACCCTGACCATTTTTCTTAGTTTTCTTTCATGGAGGCAAATTTTCAGAGGTCCTCACTCTACTATTTTTGCTGTCTTTTTTCCCCTACAATAATAACCTTTTATAATACCATGTTATTAAATCTGTAAAATTAACAACCAAAGAAGACACTATCAATAAATTTCCTGGTGAAAACTAAAATTTACATCCACCTGAGGTCTTTTGTTTTTGTAATCATCTTTTAAATGCGTGTTTAAATTATAGTTGACATAGTATATTAGTTCCAGGTGTACAGCATGGTGCCCAGACATTTGTATAGCTTATGAAGCGATCCGCACAATGAGTCTAGGAGACAACTGCCACCAGATGTAGTTTTTACAATACCATTGACTGCATAGCCTTCTGTCCATTACATCCCTATGACTAATTTGATAAGTGGCAACTTGTATTTCTTTATCTTCTTCACCTTCCCCGCCCATCCCATCACCCCTTCCCATCTGGCGACCCTCAGTTGCCATCAGTTTGCTTGCCGTGGCTCTGAGTCTGGTTCTGTTCTGTTCCGTCTGCTTGTGTTGTTGTTTTTAGATTCCAACGTTTCTCTTTTCCCGTCAGTAGAATGTGTAGTAATAAGGCTTTTTCATTCTTGATATAAGTAATTTGTGTCTTCTTTCTTTTTCTCCTGATTAATCCACCTAATAGATTATTAATTTTGTTAATTTGTTCAAAGGACCAGCTTTTGACTTTAACCTTCGCTGTCATTTGTCTGCTTTTTTCATTGATTTCTTCTATTATTTGTTACTTCCTTCTATTTACTCTTGGTTTAATTTGTTCCTTTTCAAGCTTATGAAGTTTGAATAGTAGATTACTGTTGTTAAACTTTCTTCTTTTCTAATATAGATATATAAAACTATAGATTTAATCACTCCATTCATTCTACAACTTTTGATTTGTGTGTTTTCATTATCATTTCACTCATTTTTTAATTTCCTTTGTAATTTCTTTGGTACATTAGGTACTTGTAAGGATATAGCTTAATTTCCAAATATTTGGAGCTTTCCTGGATACCTGGCTATTACTGATGTCTAACTTAATTCCACTTTGGTTTACTATTGAAGATGCTTGTCTTTTGAAATACGTTGAGACTTATTCTATGACTCAGCATGGGGTCTATCTTAGTGACCCCTCCTAGTGCCCTTGAAAAAACAGTGTGTGTTGAAATCGTTGAATATATAAATGTCAATTACATTAATGTTTGGAATTTCTGTATCCTTCCCAATTTTTTGTCTAGTTGTTCTTCCAACTTCTGACCGGAGATGTTAATTTCTTAAATATGATAATTAACTCTGTATTTGTCCCATTTTTTTCTTCCTTTATTGTGAAGCTTTGTTACTAGGTAGTTTTACGGGTTGAAATTTTGTACTGCCCTCCCCCCACAACAAGATACATGTTTAAGTCCTAACCCCCCGTATCTATGAATACACCCTCTTTAGCAATAGAGTCTTAGCAGATGTAATCAATTACGATGAGGTCATTAGGGCAGTCCCTAACTCGGTATGACTTAGGAAATTGCCATGTGAAGACAAACACACGTGAAGAGAGGACATCATGTGACAATGGAGACAGAGATTAAAGTGCTGTGACTGCAAGCCACACCAAAGATGGCTGGCTAGGGAGAGACAAGAAAGGGGTCCCTCCTTCACGTCCCAGAGGGAGCACGGCGCTTCTGACACCTCAGTTTCAGACTTCTACCCACTGGAACTGTGAGACACCACATTTTTTATTTTTTGGTTTTTTCACACCTGATTTGTGGTATTTTGTTATAGCAATCCTTGGAAACTAACACAGGTACATACACCTTAAGAATTTTAAATATTTTTAAACATTTAATACCTTTATAATTCTGAAAAGCCCCCCTTTATATCTCATAATAATTTTTCTCTTGAAATCTACTTGGTCTGCATAGCAATGTCATCACACTAGGTTTCCTATCTTTCTGTTGTGTGGTATCTTTCTATCCTGTTGCTTTCAACCTCTCTCTGTCTTTCTGTATCAAGCGTGTCTCTTGTCAACTGAATATAGTTGGGTCTTGCTTTTTTATCCCATCTGACAATCTCTGCCTTTTAATTAGAGTGGTTAGTCTTTTTCATTTAATGTACTTACTGATTTTAAGCCTACCAAATTGCTACTTGTTTTTCAATTGTCTCTTTGATTTTTGTTCCTACGTTCATCTTTTCCCACCTTCTTTTATTTAGTCAAATATACTTTACACTTTATTTTTATTTCCTTTTATTAGCCTTTTACCTATACTTCTTTTTATTATACAGTATTTCTAGTGGTTCTAGGGATTACAGTATGCATTCTAAGCTTATCAGTCTATTTAGAATTAGCATTGGATTAATAATTTATACAATATTGAGAATTTTATTACATTAAAATTTTATTTACCACCTCACGGGCTATTGTTGTCATATATTTTACAGGTACATACATAATAAACCTCATACTATTATGAAAGTCGTTAAACAAGGAAGGTAGTAGACAGAGGTAGCTCTTACATTGGCAGCCAAGGTAAGTAGCCAAGATCTAACTGGAGGAGAGGAAAGCGACCCTTGAGAACGACACTCACGAAGAGCAAACTAGGCTTTCCCAAGCAAGGAAACTGCTTACGCCATAGCCAGTTAAGTAATAAAAGACTTTCCCCGAGCGCCCGCTCGTAGAGCACCCCTAACCACTTCCGCTGTGGCGCTGGCT
Organism: Carollia perspicillata; assembly: GCA_004027735.1. Classification (NCBI taxonomy): domain Eukaryota; kingdom Metazoa; phylum Chordata; class Mammalia; order Chiroptera; family Phyllostomidae; genus Carollia; species Carollia perspicillata. Next base: position 4,653 of record PVKM010042553.1, read on the forward strand.
GATATGAATCTATGTTTGCTTACATAACCTCTCCAAAAATTTAATGTGCCTCAGTTTGTCTTTTAACCGTTTTACTCTGTATGATGACATTTACTTTAAAGTCACCGCTCAAAGAAAATGAAACAAGAAGATACAGCTGGGGATAGAAAGAGCTACATTCCCCGCATATTTACCATTCCCGGGACTCTTCATTCCTTCCCAGGCAGACAAGTTTACTCCGGCATGTTCTGTGACGCAGGCCTTCTGGCAGTGCAGTCTTCCGTCCTTTGTCCGAAAGGGCCTTTCTTTTGTCTTCCTTTTAATGGGTAATTTTGCAGACTATGTAATTCTAGATTGACTTCCTTTCAACATTTTGAAGATGTTATTCTACAGAGTCCAGCAGAAGGAAGGCTTGCTTGAGTGTGGTTGGTAGGGTACGTGAATGTCTCGCATGAGATGGACAGCAGTTTGAACATTTCACCTAAAATGTCACATGGTGTGCTTGAGTGTGACATTGCTGTGTTACAGAATGACATGCTATTGATTTTGTAATAAAAAAGGGGTGTTATTTGTGTCAGACCCCACTTTACCATCTGGCCTCCATTGTTTCTGATGAGAAGTCGGCTGTCATTCGTTGTGTTTTCCAAGGTTTCACTCACCTGCAGTCAACAGAAGTCCAAAAATGTAAGTGAAAAGTTTCAGAAATAGACAACTGATAAGTTTTAAATTGTGTGCCGTTCTTAGTAGTGTGATGAAATCTTGCTTCATCCCAGCTGGGACACGAACCCTCCCTGTGTCCAGGATATCCACGCTGTATGTGCTCCCGGCTCATCAGTCACTTCGTCGAGGCCTTGGTTATCACATCAGTTACCAGACTGACATTTTGAGAGAGAGAAATACCACATTCACATAACTTTTAACAGAGCATATCATTTACATAACTTTTATTAGAGTAGATTGTTGTAATTGTTTATTTTATTATTGTCGTTGTTAGTCTCTCACTTGCTTAGTGTGTAAATTAAACTTTATCATAGGTGTGTACGCATAGGAAGAAAACACAGTACATACAAGGCTCGGTACCATCTGTAATTTCAGGCCTCCACGGGGCATCGGGGGACATATTTCTGAGGATCAGGAGGACCTTCTGTATTTTATTTGACGGGCTTTGAGACTATTTCTTTGTGGTTTTCAGCATTTAACTGCAATGTGCCTAGGTGTCTTTTGTTGTTGTCCTGCTTGGGGTTTGCTAGGCTTCTTGGATTTGTAACTTGATGTTTTTCTCCAAATCTGGGTGATCCTTGGGCCTTTGTTTCTTTAATTTTTTTTTTGTCCTAGTCTCTCTTTAATGACGTATGTTAGCTTACGTGATGTTGTCTCATAGGTTACCCAAGCCTTGTTAATCTTTTCAAATGTTTTTTCTTTCTCTTCCTCAGACAGGATAGTTTCTGTTTATGTAATTTCAGGTTTACTCATCCTTTCTTCTGAAGTCTCCAATTTCTACAGTGAAATTCCTACAGTGACACTTCCACTTCAGATGTTTTACATTTCCATTCTAAAATTTCCACTTGTTTTTTTTTATGATTGCCATTGCTTTGTTTAGATTTTCAATTCATTCACTTGATATGACTATACTTTAAGTCCTTAAAAATATTTGTAACAGCTACTTTAATGTTCTTGTCTCTCAGTTCTAATATTTGGGTTTTCTTAGAGTCTGTTCTATAATTTTTTCTGTTTTTCTTGATCCAGGGTCAAATCTCTATGGCTTTCCATGTTAATTTCTTTATTGTAGGATGGACATTGTGAACAATATGTTTTAAGAAGTCTAGATGATATTGTCTTCCTTTAGAGGGTATTGATTTTTGTTCTGGTAAGCAGTTAAGTTACAGGCATATTTTTTTGGCCCTATAAGCCTTGGTTTTTTTCTTTATTAGAGTGAGTATATTTTAGTTTTTATTTAATCTTAGGACTTGGCCCTTTAACTAAGATAGATTCCTGATGCCTAAATCATGTCTTTCCTGGAGTATCACCTGAAAGTCCAAGGCGCTCGTGGAGGTTCCTCACTCTGACTCCAGCTGTGTCAGAAAACCAACATCTCACACATCTACACAACCTCTACTGTCCCCACTCAGCTCTCGACGCCGGGACAGATGGTCTCTGCTAGGCCTCACAGAGCCCCACCCTGCGCCTGCGCAGCCGGGCCCTCAACCAAGGGCCCCTGGTGAACCCCCGTGCAGACTTCTGTGGTCCTCTTCTTTCCACCCAGCGTCTGCCTTTTCATTTATCTGCCCCCCCTCCAATTTTTACCTGTTTCTGTAGCCCACTAATCCAGTCTCAGCCCCCTCAGCTCAGCAAGACACCTCTCCACCTCCCACCAGAAATCCAGGGTGATGGTGAGACTTGCCATGTGTGTTTCCCTTCTCTGCAGAATCACAGTCCTACATTACTTTTTACCCAAGCTGGAAAAAAAAGTTGCATTGTATATTCTGTTCAGTTGTGTAGCTATTCGGTGGGAGGACAAGTGTTGTACCAGTTATGCTGTTAGAGCCAAAGGCAGATGTTATTACGTCTTTTGTGACAGCAGATACTTTCAGAACATTTTGTCTCGTGTTTTTGATGCTCCTTTCTACTGGTGCCCTGATCTTAGGCCTAGTCTACTATTTGGATAATTCTGCACCACTCCTGTCTCCTATTCCACTTTTTTTTTTCACTGTCTCTTATCCCCCCCACCAAAACAAAATATTAGGATCAACAGAATAAGAAAGTAGAAAATGGGAGAAAATATTTGGAAAAGACATATCTGACAAAAGATTGTCAAAATATTCAAAATATACGAAGCACTTCAATAAGAACCTGCCCTGGCTAGTGTGGCTCGAGTAGATTGAGCGCCAGCCTGAAAACCAAAGTGTCCCCAGTTCTGTTCCCAGTCAGGGCACTTGCCTGGGTTGCGAGCCAGGTCCCCAATATGGGGCGTGTGAGAGGCAGCCACACATTGATGTTTCTCTCCCTCCCTTTCTCCCTGCCTTCTCTGTCTAAAAATAAATAGATAAATAAATAAATAAAATTTAAAAAAAGAAAAGAAAACAAAGAACCTGAATTTAAAAATGGACAAAAGATCTGGACACCTCACTGAAAAAGATACACAGATAGCAAATAAGTATATAAAAAGATGCTCCACATCATATGTCAACTGGGAAATGCAAATTAAAACAACAATTACATAAGCCACATACCAATTAGAATGGCCAAAATATGGGACACTGACAACACCAAAAGCTGACGAGGATGTGGAGCAACGGGAACTCTCATTCATTGTTGGTGGGAGTGCAAAATCGGACAGCCGCTTTGCAAGAAGGCTTGGCAGTTTTTTACAAAACTAAACATACTCTTACCACATAATTCAGCAATCATGCTCATTGGTATTTTACCTAAATGAGTTGAAAACTTAAATGTCCACACAAAGGCCTTCACACCTCTATTTATAGCCATTTTATTCACAATTGCCAAAACTTGGAGGCAACCAAGATGCCCTTCAGTAGGTGAATGGATGAATAAGCCATGGTACATTCTGACAATGGAACATACATCAGTGCTAAAAAGAAATGAACTATCAAGCCATGAAAAAGATGCAGAGGACCCTTAAGTTCATATTATTAAGGGAAAGAAGCAAGTCTGAAAAGGCTATATGCTATGATTCCAACTGCATGACATTCTGGAAAAGGCAAAGTATATGGAGACAGAACAAGATCAGTAGTTGCCAGGGGCTAGGGGCTGGAGACTAAATGCACAGGCAGAACACGGAGGATTTTTAGGGCAGTGAAACCATTCTGTATAACACTATAATGATGGCTACGTGTCATTATAAATTAGCAAAACCAACAGAATATATAACACCAAGAATGAACCCTAATGTGTGCTAGGACTTTGGGCGATAACGATGTGTCAATCAATGTAGGTTCATCAACTGTAACAGCTGCACCTCTCTGGTGTAGATTGTCGACATCGGTGGAGGTTGTTGGGGGGGATGCAGAGCATGTGGGAACTCTCTGTACTTTTTGCTCCATTTTGCTGTGAAAACTGCTCTGGAAATAAAATCTATTTTTCAAAATAGACGTGGTGGATTAGGACAGACATGGCTATTTCCAGAAATTAAATCTGTGCTTAAAGGGTGAGAACTCATGTGACCAATTAGCTACATTTTTATTACTGTTACTACTATGCTTACGTGACAAGGGTTCTCAAGACTGTTCCCCAGAAGGAGGCCTAACGAAGGTTGCCGCACTGGTAACATTAATGGGATAAGTGTTTGGAATTCCACCGGTGGTGCGAGGCTGCATTTGCTTTTTAAAAATGGGAGGAGGAGATGTTGTATATGTAGTTGTTAAAAATCTTAATATGACCACGCATGAAAAAACATACCATGTTTTGCTATGTATAATGCGCACCCACGGGTTTGTCCCCAACTTTCAGGGGGAAAATTTTTGTTTTAATATTTTAATTCAATTTTTTAAATTACTTATATTTAGATACTTGTTTTTGTATCATAAAGGAATTTTAGCATTTATTTTCAAACATATTATGGTACAAGAAATACTGTGTAACAAATAATTACAAATTACAAGAAGAGATACAAGGTATTTCGGTTACTACCCATGTATAATGTGCATCCGTATTTTCCCTCAAATATTTGGGCAAATAAGTGTGCACAACACACGGCAAAGACAGTACATATGAACTGATGTTGAATGGGGAAAAGGGTTTTAAATATTATCATAAAGACGTTTCAAAGATTCACCGAAACCCTTATTCATGTCGCATGGACAGAGCAGCAGGTTTTAATCGCCTGTCAAGGAGCCAAGGGCATAGTCCTGTTCTCAACTGTGTCTGGCTTTTTTTCACACAATGATTTTACGAGAACAGATTCTTAAGGGATTCAGTTCGGAGCCTCTTGTTCAATTTCTAACAGTGGAGTTTTGGGTTCGTTTCCTCTCACTCCATTGCTAACTCCCGGGGACGAGGGGACAGGAACCTGGAGGGGACAAGGTCTCGGTTGGTTGGCAGGCCGGCCTCTGCCAGGTTTGGAGTCTGCAGGGGCCTGACCACAGAGGCAGCTGCTGGCCCTGCCTGGGCTGTCGCTCCTCAAGGCTCCTTACCCGTTGCAGCTCTAAGGAAGAGATACGCTTTGGGAGTGTAAGCCAATCTCTCATTCTTTCCCCTCTGCGCCTATGGAGAATTGTGATGCCTCAGGAGGAGAGACACCCATGATGGCTGGGGTCCGCGGTCCGTTTATCGTTTGCTGGAATCAGGGTTGTTTCTGCATCCTTTTCTCACCCCGCCACCCAACCCTACAGCCTCTCCATTTCCTGTTGCCTAAGATTCTGCTTCCTGATGTCTTCCTAGGTAACACTCCTACTGACAGCATACCCCTTTTAAAACATCCTGCTAAGATACAAAAGTATACCATGCAACTTTTCGGTCCCAGGCACTTCCAGGGCCACAGGCTTCAGTGCGATGTGGCCAAGTCCGAGAACCACACCACGCACAACTCGTCCTGAAAATAACACAGAAATGGCATCAAGAAACCCAAGTTTTCTTGAACAAGGGGGTGGACCCCAAGTTCCAGAGAAGCATGTGTTTTGCCAAGAAGCAAAAGAAGGGCCTAAAAGAGATGCAGGCCAACAACGCCAAGGCCATGAGCGCATGTGCCAAGGCCATCAAGTCCCTCCTAAAGCCCAAGGAGGTCAAGCCCAAGATCCCAAAGTGCGGCAGTCACAAGCTCAATCTACTTGCCTACATTGTTCACCCCAAGCTCAGGAAACATACTTATGCCCGTATCACCAAAAGTTTCAGGCTCTGGTGGCCAAAGGCCAAGGCCAAGGCTCAAACCAAGCCCCAGGCTGCAGCAGTGGCTCCGGTTCAGGCTCAGGCTCCCACAGGGGCCCAGGCCCCCACGACGTTCCCATAGTAGAGACCTCTAGCTGCTGATGAGGACAGAAGGCCAGGTGTGACCCCTGGGCTGGGCCTGCATGGGGCTGGTGTCCTCCTCTGGCATTTGCACAAATCAACCTGAGGCAGGATCTTTTTGAAAAAAAAAAAATCCAGTATACCATGCATGTGGCAAGATATTTACAGAGGAGAAGGATGCAAAGAAGCAAAAAGCTTCCTGTCTGGCAGTCCCTCTTCACAGAAGTGACTGCTATTAAGTTTCACAGATGTCCTTCCAGAACATTTTTACACGTCCCATAGTGGGAGCCTTTTTTAAAAATGCAAACGGGAAATATACTCTACAAATCTATAACATGCTACAGTTTGCTTTTCTTTTCTTCCCTGGAATCTGCTGCCAGAAAGGTGGTCAGGAAGACAGGCTCCGCGGCAGACAATGTGGATTCGGGCCCAGGCCCCTCCTTCACCGGCTGCGACCACAGACAGGGAGCTTCCCCGCCTCTGCTCAGCCTCCTCTTCTTCTGTGAAAGGGAAACAATGAGAGGACCCATGGCACAGGCTGCTTAGGTAAAGAAATCCACACACGTAAAGTGCTCAGAAAACAGCTGGCACATGGCTGTTGTGACCATTTCTGTTCTCCAAAGCTCCCTGTGATGAGCTTGTCTCCAGCTGTGGGTCTCAGTGTGGGGCCAGAACGACAGCGGTGGCCTCCCTGACAGTGACCAGGCCAGCATGGTGGCGGGGCTGCTCAGGGCATGCCGCATCCATGTCCTGCTCCTGGACGGACTGCTGTGTCACGCGACTCCAGCGTGCTCACCTGGCGCACATTGCCTGCCTCCCCAGACTTTGATCCCTGCAGCTCTGGGGCAGCCAGAGCCCAGGCTGGGTTTGTTTTGTTTTCTTTTGCTTTGATTGAAATCAGACATTACCTTAGAGCCACATTTCAGGCAGAAGAACCCTGCAAAACCCTGTAAGTGGTGCTCCCAAATTGAGTTGTTCAACACGAGGGGTTGTATTACTTATGGCCAAGTTCAAGTTTCGGAAGAGTGTCCTGCAGAGGACAAGAGCCATCGCCATTCCCACTATATCCCAAATTTTTCTGGGGTTTCATTGTATTCATTTTCCTGAATCCCTCACCAGTTCACTTCGGATTGACTTTTGTCTCCTGTTAACTGAAAAACAAAACAAAACTCTGCCCTTCAGTGAGGTGTGGCCTTGACCTTCCAACAACGGGTCTGCTCACAGCTCAGGGCGAAGCTGTCCGGGCCTCTGTCTCAGCCCCGGGAGTGGTGGCTGATCCTCCCATCTGCTATTCTTGGTTTGTTTGTTTGTTTTTTTTTGAGTCCTCTTTATTGCTCACTGGCCGGTTCCTCATTACTCCAACCCAGTAATTCTTAGTAATACTTAGTAATTCTTAGTATACTTAGTAATTCTTTATCTTAAGCGTTTCCTGTTTGAACTACTGTGTGGTTTCTCTTTCCTAACTGGATCTAGGCTGACACAGTAAACCACCAGTGAGGCTGTTCCTGGGACGGGGAGGGTGTCTGCACCAGCGCTCCTCCTCTTTGTGAATGGCAGGAGCCGTCTGCCCAATGAAGAGGGAGGAGTATACTGGTTAAAGGAGAAAGTCTGGAACAACTGCCTTTGGATAGAAATGAAGTTGAAGATTAGAACCGAATAGTACCTACCTTCCGAGTGGATTAGTGCTTTCACCTGCAGAAAGTTTCTGTGGCACCATCCGTTCAGAACAGAGGAGCAGGGAGCGGATGATCCAACCAGACCAGGTTTGGAAGTAGGTAAAGGGAAGTTAACTGCTAATGAAGGTACCACCGCAGAGTCCCAGATGGAGACCAGTCCTGTCCGTGCTGGGAAGGGAGGTGGAGAGCTGGAGGGTCTCACAGGAAGGGGAAAAGGCCCAGTGGGGTGCTGCGCTGATCGCTTCAGGGTCAGAGCCTGTGTAGAGAGCTGGGGGGCAAAGCACTTGAGATGACCTCAAGGGTAACCGTGGTCACTGCAAGATTGCTCACAATAGCCAGGGTGTGAATCCACCCACGGGCGAGTGGATTACAAAAAACGTAGTACAGACATACAATGAACTGTTACTCAGCCCTAAAAAAGAAAAACTCCTGGATGATGTAATACGGATGATGAACCAAAGAACATCACGCGAGCTGAAGGAAGCTGGTCGCAGAGGGACAAATGCCGC
>PVKM010042554.1:0-12777 GCA_004027735.1 Carollia perspicillata
CTGGAATGGAAAGCCTTGCCATAAGCACAAACAAATAAGACATTTCTGATTGTTCCCACACTCATGTGGGGGCTTGGGGACTGTCTGCAAGACCTGGTGGTTACCTGCAGCAGGGCCCCACATCCTGTGCTGCTCCCAGGCGCTGGGAGGTCAAGACCACAGCACTGAGGCTGAGGCAGAGCTGTGGCAGCTCCTCCCCCAATGCACTCACTCAGCAAGCTGGTGCTGAGAAGAAAGGAAGATCACTTCCCTCCCTACTTCCTTCGGGACTGGGAAATCCAGCCACCCAAATGGCAGGATCAGAAGCACCCCCTTCTCACCATCATTCTCCCACTGCGAGGTAGCTGGTATTCCCTGTCACCATATCCTGCACTTTTGCCCACTTTTCTAGCTCCATCATGAAACCACCCCTCACACCCTCTTTCAGGGCAAGCAAGCTGTCTCACAAAGTCACTTTGGTTTCTTGCTCCTTTCATTGTACCCACTGGGTTTCCAACAGTAGGCTGTCGTTGAGTGTCTTCTGAAAAAGGACTGAACCAGTCAGGTGCAGTCGGCTGGAACTCTGAACTCCTCTACTTCCTGACAGCAGGAAGTCACCTTTGTGACCCGGTTTTCTCATCTGTGTGTGGGGATCCTCCTGCCCACCACCCAGGACCATGTGAGCATACAGCAAAGTCAGGCACCCGCACAGCTTGACACACCATTCCTTCCACTTCTAGGCCTACACTAGGTTTATGTGCCTGTGTCCCATTTTCATCAGGCACCCCACCTCACGAGCCCCAGAGACATCTAGAAGACATTTACCTTCTAGTGTTTAAATGCCACATCCCTTCCCGGGCTACACAGACGTCCCAGGCAGAGCACAGTGCTCCCAGAGTCCTGAACCCCCTCCTCCACTCTCTGTTCCCTCTGTAGACTCTGCTCCCACAGTGTGGCTGGGGCGTTTCTGCTGCTGCTTCTCCTTTGGCTAAAAGACCACCATGCCTGGCATCAGCCATGTTCTCAGTCAGCACCTGGAGTGGTCCTGGCCCTCACTCGGGGCCTGCTATCCCCTCTGATGCCACAGAGGAGGCAGTTTATATCTCCCTCCTAGTCTATGTTGTCCTCAGCTAGATGAGTCATAATGATTATCATATATTCTGTGCAAGGCAGGGGTCTGAGCACTTTATATACATTAACTCTTCCAGTCCTCGCAAGCACCTTGATTATTTAGCGTCACTTTACTAATGAGGAAACTAAGACCTAGAGAATGAAGCCATTTGCCCAAGGACACAGAAGATGAACTTAGGCGGAGAGCTGCCTCTGCAGTGTGTCAGGCACAACTCTGTGGAAGATGCCAGTGCTGGCAAAACTGCAGCACACTTCCTACAGCCCTGTTATTTGCTGCCCTTAAAAGACAAAGAGTTTGTTAGGGGACTCCTGGCAGCTCAGCAGGCTGAGGCCACTGGGAAGGCTGCTTCAGTTAAAGAAGCAGAGACCCGGGCCCCATGCTCTGCTCACTTCTCTATGCCAGCATGTGCTCCCACAGAACTGCCATCTCTAAGAGACTTACCTGGTTGGACAGAGGGGACTCTCTGGATAATCTGTAGCTGGGAGCCCAACAGGAGGCAGGAACCTTCTACATACATGTTCTCCCCACAGGCTCTTTGCATGGTCGGGCCACAGGCCTGGGTGCAGAGGTCTGTATAGGCAAGGGGACCCCCAGAACACTGCCTCTCCTCTCCCCCGACCCCAGCCTTCTCTGGTCCCAGCCCCTCTTGACCCTCCTGTGGCCCAGGGAACTCACCAACAGCCAGGAGCAGTTGATCGAGGCTGCTAGGGACAGGCCCAGGGACATGTTCACAGCCTGTAGGGGGGCTGAGAGGGAAGGCTCACGTGGTCACACTCATAGGCACACTCTCACTTGGGGGGAGGATCTGGGCTAGAGGCTGAGGGGGGACTCAGGTGTAGGAGAGTTGAGGGCTCCCATTCCTGGGTCAAATCACTCACTGTGCAGTGAAATGGGCTGACATAGGCCGGAGGCAGCATCACAGCTGTACAACCGTCCTGTTTGGTTGACTACCACCACCTCCAGGGGAGCTCCCACCACGAGTCTGGAGGCACAACATGACAGACAGTCGCAGGTGGGCTGGGGGCACAGGGCACTCTGAGGTGTGAGGGAGAAGTGGAACTCTGCTCTTGGCATCTGGCACTTGTGAGGCTATTCAAAAACCAGGGCTTGAGTTTAACTCACAAATGCTAAGTACCACACTGCTTCATGTGTGTGTGGGGGGGGTCATAAATATATGTGTATTTATGCACACAGATTTTTTAAACATTCACCAAAAACAAAATTATGCAAAACATAATTATGCAAAACAAAATCATGAAAAATTATAACAACTGTGGGTAAGCGCATTTTGTTTCTGGGGGCACCATCATTTTTAGACACCCAAGAAACAGGTCATTTCAAGTTAAATGGAAAAATTTTCTGATGTAGTAAACTTTCAAAAAAAATAGATGACTCTGTAATTGATTACATAAGAATATAATATAAAAATTTAAATTGGACAATTTAAAACAGCTATACCAGAATCCACGTCTACATCTACAGTCACACAAATGCAATAGTTTATTTGCAAAACTCCTTGAGAGAGAATTTTTGAATTTTGGAAAAAGATTTACCACTACCAGCAACCTCCCCAACTTAGATGAGAAAATTAGACAAATATTGGTGTGTTTTAATTAATTAGCCAAGCAAGGCTTAGTTAAATTGGTATTTAAAGTTCCTTCTACAGAGCCATTCATCTGTGGAAAGCTGAACCCCCTGTGTGTCTAAGATTGCCGACGGAAACCTAAACAGATGTAGCCGTTTGGGACCTGCTGGTATAAACGCATGACAAAGGTTTAAACTATTATTCTGCATGTTTTTCTTTACCCCAATTCATTCCTCACACATGGACTCAATCATTTTAGTATTTGGGCTACAATTCAGCAGAAACCAGGAAAAACAATAACCTTGTAACAGTCAGAATGTCATCTAGTATGTATTATTTACTTTATTATAAATACTGGTGAGCAGTGTCCAATCAATAGTTTCATATTCATTCTTTAAGACAGAGGGCCTGAACAAAAATCGATGGTGATGGGAGTGGAACAGGGGCTATCCTCAGATTTGTTGGGTGTTGAGTTTATCAGGAGGGGCACAAGGATTCCCAGGGGGACTTAGGGGTGGGGCGGGGTGGGGTGGGGCTAGAGATGTTCTTCGTGTTGATCTAGGTGACAGTTACCTGGGTACTCACATATGCAAAAGCCATTGAGTTGGACTTTTTAGATTTTTACTTTTCAGTCTACATGTTATCTTTCAAAGCAACCAAAAAAAAAAAAAAAACCCCAAAACAAAATTCTGGTGCCTGGCACTTGCTTTTTTGTCCCCAGTCTGCCAGCTGGGTGAGGAAGGGGGAGGGATAGGTATTTAGAACTCAGTGACTTCTCTACACCCCTGCTTAGCCAACTGAATCTGCCTGTGCTCTTGGGTTCATTGTCAATGCCACCTCTTCTGTGGAGCTTTCCTGGAATTCCTTCCTGGATTTAATCTCTCCCTTCATCTTCTCATTGTATAGAGACCCTGAGGTCCAGATTGGAATATACTTAGATATAATCGCCAAATGTCCAGACTTTGGTTATGCTTGCATTAAGTTGTGACTTCAGCTCCTTGGGTCTGTCTCTGGGCCCTGGGAATGTGAGCTCCTGAGTCAGGGACAGGTATGAAATTTGCCAGTCCCAATGTAAAATTAAAATATAAGGTCTCTTTTCTTGAAAAAAAGTGTTTTCCTTCTTTTTGAGGTCTCTCCCTCTCTACCTGTCCTGGTATTTTCTGTTTCCTATTCAATTTCATACTCCCTCTGGCCCAGGGATACTCAAAGGGCCCAGTGAAGATCCTCAGAGGACTGGGCAAGCCTAGCAAAACCCATCGTGACCTTGCCCAGCTCATGCCAGAGGCCGAGTTCATCAGCAGTCACTAGGTGAGGGTGGTGAAGCAGGCAGCTGAGAACCCTTACCCCAGAGGTTGTAGGAGGCTGGGCCACTTGTAAGCCAGGGCCCCAAACCTCCCAGTGCATCTCTACTGTCCCACAGATCTTTACTTACAAAACACAAGTGCAAAGATTAAATTATTGATTATTTAAAGAGGGAGACAGCAAAACAGCACTTCAAGTGCAGGGACCCAAGTGCAGAGGCAATTGCACTGGTTGCATGCCAAGAAGCCAGCCTTGGGGGGCAGATTCGAGGTCTCTCTCCCAGGGTCATATCTTGCTCAGAGTTTGTGGCCTGTCCTGGGATTGTAAATAGTTAGTAGTGGTGTCAGGGGACTCAAGAGAATAGGCTTCTTGCCTATGCTGCTCTTCCCCCAGGGCTCCTGGGCTGCTGCATATAGCCACCTGCCTGTAGGATGAGGGTGAGGAGGGGGTGGTGGTGGAGGGAGCTACCTAGATCTGCCAAACTGGGCCACAGTCTGTCCAAAGCCAGCTGCATCCTCTTTGAAGACAATGGGCTGTTCCACATCCAAGTTGAATCCATGATAAGAAGCCAGAACTGAGGAATATGGGGAGGTAGGGTGGAAAGGACAGTCAGAGAAGCTCCACTCTTCTGGCCCCCTGACTTCTTGAAATCTTGATGCCACCCTACTCTGGCTTGGTTTCCCCTCTGCCCATCTTCTTTGTTTCCTGTTTTACCAGCTGTGTGGTTCCTGTCCCTCTCCACTCCTAAAAATAATCAGAGACAATGCAAAAGACAACAATCCAGAAAAATGTCCCTTCAGAAACAGTTTAAAGGATACCCATAATCTGAAATTAGGTCCATCACCTCCTGGTATGTTAGATCAGGAATGTCTTTTAAAGAAAAAGTGACCACACAGTTTACTATCTAAATGGAGACCTTCTGAAAGTAAAGGGGACACCATTAATAATTTTATCAGGGAATCTGGAACTGCCGCAGGCAAAGCAGGGCACACGGTCACTGTGTTTAAATACTGTCCTGCTTTGTCTTTTCATCATACAGAGACCCCTAAGGTTCAGGTCGGAGAAAACACCTGTAATTCTGTGATTCATAATTTGAAATTACATGTTTCCCATGTCCCTCTCAGAGTCTGGTGCAGTGCCTGGCCCTTCGCAGGTGACAAAGTACTGCTTGTTGATTGACCCACAGCTGACCAGCCACCCGCACAGCCAGGGCTCCCACCCTCTCTCCTGATCCTCAGGCTGATCCCTAGCTCTTCCCTGGCCGCTGGACTCGAAAGCCTCAGGGGAAAACCCTCTACATTTCAAGGGCTTTTTCTTACTCCCCCACTCCCAAGCAACCACCTTTCCTGCCCATTCCTCCCAGAATTTTGAGTTCTCTCTGGATTGAGAGACTCTAACCCCAAGACGAGGGAAGCTCTATGGAAGGCTAAGCAGGAGGCTGGGTAGTGACAAGGAGGGTCCAAATGCCTGAATCCCAGGGTTCTGGGAAGAGGCCACAGGTTTAGGGCTCTGGGACCCTACTGTGGCCACATGCAAGGGAGCTTCACGTCTTATGTCTTCCTCTCAAAAAGAATAACTCTGCTTCTGAGTCTGGAAGCAGCCCCTTGGTAGCAGGATACCAAGGGCCTCCATCTCAAGTGCCTCAGGGCCAGGCAGGTGACATCAGTGAGTCAAGCAGGTGGGTGTGAGCACCAAAGAATGATGGGCACTTAGACACTGTGGCCCTTTCGAAGGGGACAGCCATCGCCAGACTGCCAGAGCTGCCCAACACTCCCATTCCTTAAGAGAAGCTGAAAATCTGGATTTATGTGTGAAATCTGATTTTTAAGTTGTGTGAAAACCACACAACTGGTTTTTAAATGATACATGAATATGGTCCTGACACAGTTTTTAACTTCCAAAGTACTGTCTTGGTAGCGGTGGGACAGCCAACCTGAAATCAAGACTTGAGGGAAATGGAGAACCAAGGAGGTGATATGCAACCTTTTCCCCTTGCTGGTGGTTTCTGTGGCCTTCCCTTCCATGCGGCGTGGGGCTGACTCCTCTTGCCCACATAGCATGCACACGAGGGCCCCACAGGAGAGAGAGAGGAATGCCTTGGGGAATGTGGAGAGGCAGCCCATTCTCTGGCCAAGAACAACCCACCAACCCATCTTCCCTCACCTTTGCTCAGGTCATGGCCCTCCCCAGCTTCCAGGCCATTCCTCCTTCCACACCAGACCATGGACATTAGGTGGCTCCCCTGCCGTCAGCTCCTTTTGAGAGCAATACGAGCTGACCACCAGCCCCCACCTGCCTTACCCACCCCCCACCCAAGGCTTCTCCCAGCACCGAGGGCCCCCACTCACCACTCAGGAAGAGCACAGTTCCAAAGGCCATCATAAAGCAGTGCACTGAAGGAGGAGTGCAAGGCTGAGCAAACAGTGTGCTGAAGGCTGCGTGGTGTCTTGGGCAAGAATTAAAATAATTACTCAGGGCCTCGAAATGGGAGGAGGAAGAACACATTGAGGAAGTCCTTGGTTAAGCACAGAACATAGGCAGGGGCAAAAACCCACCCTTGGACAAAATCCCCCATACTCTCCCACCACCACAACCTCCAGGTCTCTGGCTTCATTCTCCAGGGCCTGGCTGTCCCAGAAGACCACCCTCCCCAGCCCTTGAAACCCAGCTGGTACCCAGGGGATGGCTCTGTGGTAGGTTCCTGGCCACCTCAGAAACCAGCTGGCATATGAGTGAAGTGGTGGAGCGGATGAAGCCCTAATACATGTATGAAGCCCTGGAGAGCGGCAGAAACACCCCTCAGGTAGTGGGGTTATGGGGCGAGGGGAGGAGGGATAGAGGGGAGGGTGTTGTTTAAAAAAGCAGACCCCATTAAGAGGAGAATGAATAAGCAAAACAGTAAATTCATACAATTGACTTACTAGGGAGCAAGAAGTAATAATGCATGTAACAGCAGCGATTAATCTCAACATTATCATAAATGAAAGGAGCCAGACACCAGAATGCATAGAGGATGAGTCCTTTCGTATGAACAGGTGAAACTAATCTATGAAGTCACAAATCAGAAGAGTAATTGTGTCTGTGGGGTGGGAGGAAACTTCTAACATTTTTTCAATTTAACATATAGCCCTGAACATTTTAACATTTGTTAAATCAGAGAAGGGTAGATAAATGGGTGGTTACTATTTCTCTCTGTAATTTTCTGTGTGATTTCAGTATTACACAATTAAGCGTAAATCAATGTTTTGTAAAAACATGAAAAAAGGGTAGATATAGAAAAGCCCAGGAGTAGACTTAGAAGGTTAAAATAGATGACAAAACCCCTAACGATGGCATATTATTTTAAGTATTATATATATGAGTTATTTCTAACAGTTAAAATGTAGATTAAACATCAATTGTAGACCATATAAAATAGTTTTCCAAATAAAAATTTTAGCTCAGTTTACTTGAGCTGATATTTAATGGACAGAAGAAATCAATGAGATGCTGGGAAGGACCTTGATGGTGCCCTTGCAGGGAATGGGCCTAAGACTGCAACTGCTGGTTCGAGGCTGATTTCCAACCTCCTGCGAAGACTGTTGTTGAGAAAACTACAGGCCCCAATCCCATGGGCCAAAAGCATGTGATACCAAACCTAAAGTTAATCCTGATTTAATTGCAGTTTCAACCTCTCCCAGATACATATCCTTAATTAACCAGTTTGGAATTTTCTGGTTAAGCACCCGTAAGGTAACATGTCACATGGGCCTTCTCCATCCCTCCAAAAGGAAGATGAGGCAGTCTTCCTCCTTGCCTTCCCTTACACTCTCAAAAGAAGTCCTGGTCTAAAAATAATACTTTCTTTTCTTTTGCTAATAACTCCCCTGCCTCACCCTTCTTCCTAAAAAAAACCTTGCGCTTTGTACAGCTGCTCCAAACATACTTCTAGTTGCTAGATGGGATGCTGCCTGATTCACGAATCACTTAACAAAGGCAATTAGACCTTCAAATGTGCCTTGTTGAATCATCTTATCCTTTAACACCATCAAGGCTAAGTTGAACAAAGCTTTCTCCCTCATGTGCTGAGGGGTCTATAGCAAACAGCACACTGCCCTCAGTTCTGTGGGTCTGTGACCTCTCTGTGTCTAGAACCTCAAAAGAACATTTGACGATTTTCCTAAATCCTCAAATTTAAAGACCTCTTCATGTCCCTCACCTTCGTCATACCTCATCTAATAGACACAATCCTGAATGATATTACCTTTCACACATAATCTTTAATTTTGGACTTCCCTTCACAAGCAAGACTTGAGGCTAACTAACTGTGCTGATTTCAGCAGCTATAAAGATTTCCATTTTTGCTTCAATTGTATTATCACTTGTCTCAGCAAAAGACTTTTGTTTCCTAGTCATTTTTAAAGAACAATAAGGGTGAATTGCAAAAGAGATAAGCAAATACTTGCCAAAACCGCACACTGCCATGAAAGTGTCTTTCTCCCAGGCTGGCTGCTGACCGTGCCAAGGCCCCGACTCCCCCAAGGCTGCCACCCCCAGGGCTGCCTCGAATGATGGTCCTCAGCCCTGGCTACCCTTGCGGGCAGGGAATGGGGGTTCCATACTTAGGGGAACCCACAACTCTCTAAATATTTTTAAAGCTTGTGATGTTGTCATATGTAATAAGAGATATACATTTTGTCTTTGTCCTGTTTCTGTCACAGAGCTCCTAGAACTTTTGGAGTTTCCTAAGTGACAAGAGTGTAACTGCAGAACACACTCGGACTGGCCCTGTCATGTGTCTAACAAGATCTTGAGTTGCTTTTCAGAAACAACAGACTGAAACTGCAAGCCATGAGGCTGAAGTTTGCAAAAATAAGAGAACTTTGACTTCTAGTTGTAGAACAAAAGCTCGACACACTCGGCCCATGGAACCAAAGGACTAGGGTAGGAATGGGACTTGAACACTGGAACCCTTTCAGAAGTGAAGGTGTGGTAGGCAGTTAGGCAAACATGAGCAGAGCAAGGATGATCTGCCAGGTAAAGAAGGTCACCAGCGTGGAAAGCCCTGGGTGCCTAGTAATGGGCAAAACTAGGAAAACAAGGACCTTGCCCTCAGGGTAACCTAACTTTTCCTTTCCTAGCATATTCCTGGTCATGTGGTTTACTCCCCTGACCTTTCATATCGCTGATTTGGACCCTCTCCTGACCTTTCTTCCCCTGACATGACACTAGTTATACGGTAAACCCCCTTACAGGAGAAACAAGGGGCGTAAGAGTAGCCTCATGCAACTCCCATGTGGGCCCTTGCACTACCACTCCCTTAAGCATTGTGGATGAAAAGGGGCCACATACTAAACCTGACAAGCTCAGGGAAGGCCTGCATGGTGGTCTTACAAACTCAGAGATGGAAAGTAACCACATGGGATGATCTGAAAGGAAAACTTAGTAACTAAAAACAGTTTATGGCAGGTAGTTATGTCCTACGCCAGAGTCTTCCCTGACAAAAATTAATTTTTATCTTAATTAAGCCTGTTTGTTAGGCAGTATTAATAGATAGCAAGCCCAGGCAGGAAGGGAAGGGGGACAAGTCTCACTCATTAATTCAACAGTCCTGAGCCTGGTCAGATAAGATTGCCAGGTGTTCCGAAGATCACCAGAGAGACTGTGATAGCACAGGAGGAGGAGAGCCTTTTAAATTCTGTATGTTTTGTTCCCACTATCCGGGAAAGAAAGCCTTTGAAACTGTATGTTAATTCCAGGGTCTGGAGAAGGGAGGAGGAAGTGGAGCCTGGAGGTTGGCTACAAGCATGAAAGCCCTAAAACCCCAATAGACATGGCAGTCAGAGTAGGTGGGTGCCCACTTGCAGCTTTGTGCTCAAGTGTATTTCATAAGTAAACTTGCTATCTCATTTCTGCTATATGTGTTGTCTCTTTCCTGAATTCATCTCTCACGAGTGAGACAAGAATCAAGAAAGGGGAGCTGCCTAACGCAGATCTCCCTGGTAACATGTCTATTATCTTTTTGCATCTATGATAACGTATCTTCAGAATGTCAAAATAATTTCCTTTTTCAGGGCCCCTCAAAGCACAGATACCACACCAGAGCAGAGACCACAAATCCCCTCATTGTTATTGAGTTAATCGTTGGCTGTTAACTATCTTATACTCACCTGTGTAAAAAAAGTATGTGTCTATCATTTTACTTTTTAGTCAATCCCAGAGGTTTCCTCGATTTGCTTTCTCCTGCCTCCCTAATCTATCACTGATGGATTTCATGTAACCTGCTTAGGTCTTTCCCTTGTCCTGTGCAAGCTGGACCTGTGCAAATGTACTATCCCTAGGATGGAACATGCTCCATTGAAAGGGAGGGGTGAGTGGGGGGTCTTGGTCTGCCATAATCCGTCTCTGCTCCATCTCCTAGGCCTGACAGTGCTGACTCCCCTGGTCAACATGTATGGTATGAACAAGCAGGTCAGATTCCTAAAGCTACAGCCAACTAAGGGTCAGGCCACAGGTGTAATTCTTATAGAAAGGGGAGACTTTCCCATACAAGTTCCTACTAAACATCTCTCTTTTTGACTTTAGACTTCTGCTGCTCCCATGGTGTCTGGTCACAGGATGGGGAAAATACCTTTCTACAGCAGCCCTGCTCATGTACCCACAAATAAATCAACCCAGCTGTTGGGTATGTAGGCAGCTTCTCCTCTCTAGCTCATCAGGATTGACATAGTGGGTGTCACCACCCTGTGGAGGGGATTAGAAGGCCCTAAAGCACTATGTTAAGGAATAACTAGATAGGACTAGTCCTCCGAATTCAAAGATGCAGGCTTGAGAGAGCAATGTGTTGCTGAGACCATCTGGATGGTACGTGTGACTGAACACCTCTGTCTGTACTGTTAAGATTCTGGCATGTGGGGGCAGAGATCTACTCCCTGTGGCCTCAAATGTAAGTCCCCTGGCTTGTTAGACCTGCCACCTACCAATCTGGTGTGGCCTGCCTCTTTCTTCAGTCTCTCCTTGTCCTCTGTGTGTGGGGGGTGGGCAAAGAGGAGACAGGGAGGCTAGTGAGGTTTCAGATCTCACCCAAGGACCTCCCAAGGTTGAAAACCAGCCCAATGTCTCCTCCCATCTTTCTATATCAAGGAGGTAAATCCTTTTCATAGATCCTCAGATGCTCCCTTAGGTCCCCTTGACCAGGACTGAGTTAAACTACATCCTCTGACTATATGGAGTGCTAAGAAAGTGAGCATCTGCCTTTTGCAAGCTTAATGGTAGAAGTGGCTACAGCAGGCGGGAAGAAGGTAGCTGGGTTGATGGCTGCTGGACAGACTACCCACTGTGTCTGACAAATGTTATGTTGGAAGAACGTGGACAAAATTCCTTTATCGAGGAACCACCTGGACATTGTGCAATCTCAAAGGTACTCAGTGGAGCAGCAATGACTCACTTGTGTGTGATGGAGTAAACAGGTCTCTTTACACTTGGATTAAGTCACTGAGGTGGTAAGTATGAACCAGCTCTAGGCTTTTGTGCAGTGCATGTATGAGGAATAAGCACTTGATGAATTTTTGTTTTTTGCTGAGCACCTGTGTTGGGGACCACTTTGTGTGGTATCTCAAACTGTAGCCCCACACAAGCCAGGTCTTGAATAAGGGCCTGTAAATATTGACCAGAATGCTGGGTATGCAGGGAGGCAGGCATGACCCCATGCTAACACCAAGGGTTCCCTTGGGAAGTCTTGCCTAAAGAATGCATTATACCCCTTAAGGCTTGCTTTGCTTTGGCTAGCCCTGTTGCCATGAATCTGTTACCTAAATCCAAAGCAGAAGGAGTGAACTCCTAACCTCATGAACCACACCTTAACGACCCTCTGGTGTCAGCATATCTAACAGACCCTAACCTGAGCCACATCTCTGTGTTTCCTCAACTGTTATCTATAGATAATATCTGTTTTTTGTAACTATGGCCTTTAGACATTGATTGATGGACTTTGCATGCCTGCTGTATACTCCTGCATACATCGTTCTCAATAAAAGCTCAGGAGAAAGAACCTCGGGGCTCTTCTCCTCTGAGAGACTAGCCAGCTTTTTCTCCCCAAGCATATCATGTCTTGGTAGTCTCATTCCATCCATGACTCCAGGGGACAGAGTATCCCTGAGTATTCCCCACACCTGGATATCACAAAATGAGATTTGGTTGTTTATAATGAATGTTCATCCTGTGACTGACAGAGAATGGGTGGGATCACTGTTGGTGGAGCACTGGCCTAAAGAGGGTTGTCTGTGTACATTTTATTTGCAGAGGATAAGGGCAGTTAACCCTGCAGTTTCAACCTGGATTCAGTGCTGAAGCAAAGACAGAGAACTGGGAATTTGACAAAACTATGGCCACTGGGTTTTCATCTTTGCAGTGCTGTATAGAGAAATAGGCAAGTAGGAGGCTGCTTCTCATACTAATGTCAGGGAGAAATATGGTTGCTTTAGATTTTGTTTTTATTTTAAATTATGATGAAATACACAAAACATGAAATTTACCTCCTTAACCATTTTAAGTGTATGGTTCAGCAAAGCACATTCACATTGTACAACCATCACCACCATCCACTCCAGAACTTGTTTGTCCTGCAAAACTGAGCCTCTGTGCCCATTAAACACAACTCCCTGTCTGCCCTCCCCTCAGTCCTTGGGAAGCACCATTCTCTTTTTCAGTCTCTGTAAAATCTGGCTACTCCAGCTGCCTCATATAAGTGGAATTATGACAGTGTTTGTCTTTTTATTAAATCCTCACTTAAGGGTATGTA
>PVKM010042555.1:0-12768 GCA_004027735.1 Carollia perspicillata
GTCACTCACTTTCTTCGTTAAGTATTACGGTGATGTTTGAATTTTGTATGTAAAATGTATATTTTACTTTTATATACATATTTTTTAAAGGCAGCTAAAAACTGAGGTGATGGGCAAAGTCACTGATTGATAATTCATTGGCCAGTAAGAATTTCTGGTCTACTTCTCCCAAGGTCACTCTAACAGAAGAAGTAGACTCAGATTCAAGTCCTGGCTGTGCCCCTGACTCACAGACTGAGCAAACTACCATAGTTTGCTGTGTATAATGTGCACCCATGTTTTTGTGTGCATTATACACAGGATTAGTATACCCATGATCTGTAATCATTATACCCATGTATAATGCACATCCTTATTTTGCCCTAAAAAATCTGGGCAAAAAAGTGCACATTATACATGGCAAAATAGGGGTTTTTCCTGTCTCCTGTCCTCAATTTTCCCACTGGACCACAAGAGAGTTGAACTCTGCTTACAGTTCTCAAAGTCTCCCTTAATGGTCTTCCTCAAAAGCTGCCCAGAGTAAATGAAGGCTCTCTTGGAGCTGACCACAGCGCTTCTGAGGCGGCGTCCAGAGTGCCCTTACACACCCTGCTTCATGCTCCAGCTTGGTATATACTTCGTGTGTGTGTGTGCATACACATACATGCAATGAAACCCCGCTATCAGGGACATTTCTGGGATGGGCATCCCGAGCCCCATTCTCAGTGGACACATCTCTGACTTTATCCTTCCTGACCTCTCAGCCACATCTGCCATGGCTGACTATACCCTTCTTCCTGACACATTCTCTTCCCTTAGCTTTCATGTCACCGTCTTCTCTTGGTTTTCTCCCTTTCTCTGAGTGCTCTTTCCTTCTCAGCGCTGGTCGATGTTTCTTCCTCTGCCCACGCCTTCCTATTGTTCTTCCCCGAGGTTTTAGGCAGGTCCCTCTTGTCACTCCATACACTCTTCTGCAGCAGCTATCTCATTTTTTTCTCATGTTTTTGACCACCATCTGTACCTTGGACTCAGATCTCTACCTTGGACTCGTATCAACCTGCCTACTGACATGTCTGAAGACATCTGAGTTCAATATACGCAGAACTCACCTGCTCTCGCTCCCACCGAGCCTTTGCAACCCCCCCAAGCCTTTCCCGTCACATACCACTCACTCCCTCACCACACACTCTATTCTCACTGTTTAAGCAACTACCCTCTCTCCTCTCTCTTTAGCACAGTGCCTGACCCTTATCAGAGTACCGGTAATAAGATGGCAAACATTTTGAGCAATAGCTCCATGCTGTCCCTGGCCACATCCTATCAGAAAAACAAAGACAAGCAAACAGTTTCCCCGGGAAGTTTAGAGTACAGCTGAGAATTTTACCATCTCAATTAGACCTTCATTCCTTCCTGCGTTATCAGCTTTCTGCCGTCCCTTCTAATGCGCGAGAGTCCCTTAGGAAAAATCTCACTTTAAATCCTTATCAACTATTATCTCAGTCATTGGCTAACCAGTAAATACTAACAACTCAGTTTTAAACTAATCTCTCAGTTACCAGACAGCACTCGAATAGTGAATATTTCATTTTCTACCAACATTTTAGTTATCTTCTAACACTTTACTTGTAAGCTAAATACTTTATTTATTAGGCTATATATTAGCACTCAGTAATGTGAAAGGAAAAGGGCAGGTCTTTCTGGGTAGTCATGCCCCAGGCCTATAACTTCTTTAGTGAAAGGTTTTTAAGCAAGCCCTGTCCATTGTTCTTGTGCTGGAGGTTAACACACCTTTGAAACTCGGAAGTAATACTCATTAAAGGTGTAACCACCCTTAAGAAAGCACATAATCTAGTAATTCAATCCTGCCATGTTTTCTCCCCACTTCATGTAATCTTCCTTAAATACCTCATTAATTCCAAATGAATAAAAAAATCCAAACTGTTACTATCCAGAGCATCTGAGATCTTGGTCCCCCCACATATGTTGTCAGTTTGGCTCAAATAAACTCATAAAAATTCTCTGCAGGTTTGGACTGTTCTTACATCAACAGTAGTGTAGCTATTTCCCAAACAATTTTAATTATTAATCTATATTTTAATTGTCTCCTTAAGTCTTGTTACTGATTCCTTAGCTGTCTGCTATTAGTCTAACAGTAGGGAGTTGTAACCAACCCCACCATTCTTTTAACCTTGTTTCTGTAAATGCTGACTCTGACTTACAGTAGCATGTTTGAGTAAGAATCCTAGGAACTACAAAAGACTTTGACCTTCAGTCATCCCACTCTGGGAGATTTGCTGACCTTCAACAGTAAACCCAGCATGACAAAAACCAGGATGACACACACCAGACCATCACTGGACCAGTTTTGAGGGCCTTAGGGGAGTAGACTGTGCTGGTCTGCAAGTAAAGAACTTTTCAATCCCCTCCCCTTTATCTCTTTGTTCTGCTTTCCCTCTCCCTCCCTATGAAAACCTCTGCCTGCACTGACATGTTAAGATGGGATTTGAGATAAGAGTCCCCATCTTCTCAGATTGCTGGCTTCTGAATAAATCTCTTTCCTTATCAGCAGCTGGACCTACATTCAGTTACCTTAGTTGAGGGTGGATTAGCAAGTCAGAGACCACCAGTCAGGAGTTTGGCAACGGGGTCACTTCTGGCCATGGAGATGTGATAAAGGCCTTTGTCTTTTGCTGAGCTCCCCTTCCACACTCCCTACCCCATGATTCGTCCTCTTTCAACATCAACTGGTCCCAGGTCCTCAGATAAAGGGAGGTCCCATCCAAACTGCTTATTTACTTCTCTGGGTTGGTCTGGAGAGTGGAGTGAGTGGGGAGAGTGTGACTATGAGGGCACTTCCTGGAAAATTATTGTTGGAAGAGGCATTCATTAATTAACAAGTATTTCTTGAGTACTGATTGTGTGTCAGATTCTACACCAGGTTCTAGGGATACATCAGTAAACAACACATGTTCTCAGCTGTCATGGTATTTAGAGAATAGTGGGAAGGCAAACATTAAGCAAATAATTACACTATAAATTGTAATATTATATAATTACAATTATGATAAGCACCAGGAAGAAGCACAAGGAACTATGGGCATGTATAAAAGTGGTGATGGACCTCTTCTGGAGTTCAGAGAAGTCTTTCCTGAGGAATGACATTGAAGCTGAGAACTGAAATTTTAGTAAGAGTCAGTGGGGGAAAGAAGTGGGGAGGACCTAAGCACTTGTAGTGCCTCTTGCAAAGGCCCTAAGGCAGGATGACGCTGGACTGCATGGAGCCAGTGCCGCCCGGTGAGAGAGGTATGCAAGGACCAGATCACTCAGGACCTTGTGAAAGGCACATAAGAAATGCTGGTGAACACGCTGCAACAATACAGATGATGTATTATAGAACTGTACACTTGAAACCTATATCACTTTATTAGTCACTGTCACAGTAATAAATTTAATACACTTTATATTTTAAAAAAGAAAGGACGGTGACCTGACCTCGCATGACAGAGCTTGTTTTCAGTCCCAAATCTTAAGGGCAAAATAAACCCTAGGGCGGAAGCAGACCTGAACTACTGATAAGAGAAGTATGCTGCTCCAGCGTCTGCCTGGAGGGCTAGTCGCCAGTGGAGACACCTGTGGAAAGCAGACAGAGCCCTGGCTCCAGCAGGGCTAGCCTGGGGGTTGCTGGAGGGGACTTCCAAAGGAAGTCCCAGGAATTGCTTAATTCCTGGGCCCTCTCCCAGAATGATTATATTGCAGGTGGTCAAAGGCATTCAAGAAATGCTGCCTTGGGTATAACAAAACCTCTGCAGCTTCCTCTCCTCCCTACATCCCCACGAATCCCCACATCATAGCCCTCACCTGATTTTTACCACTTTGTGTCAGGATAGGGACTGGGAGGCAAAAACAAAAGCTCAAAGTAAATGCAGTCTCAAATAAAGTAGAAATTTCTTTATATCCTATATAAAAGTTGGACCTTTTATCTGCTCCAGGAACTAGTCAGGGGTCCAGGCTTACAGCTCTGCCATCCCTAGAATATTGCCAAAATCTGCATGATCCAAGATAGCTGACCACCTCAGTCCTATTCCTTTAAGGGCGCTATATTACCTTATGCTGGTAAGAAGACTTAGTCACATAGCCATCCATACCCAGACAAAAGGATTACTGAGAAATAAAGTTTTTATTCTATATGGCCATGATCCCAGATGAAAACTGGGGGTTCCGTTAACCTAGAAGAAGAGGAGAAAGATGTTGGGAGAGCAGGGACAAATAGCCATCTCTAACCCACATCTTAACATCTTTCAAAGCTCTCCCCTTCTCCTTCTTCCTGCTACAGTTATTCGGACTCAGGATTTATCGTCCTTCTAGCTCAGCTCCTCGGCCCCCACCTCCCCCTCTAATCCATCCTCAACATCACAAGTTGAAAGATGTTCAAAACAGCAATCTGAGCATATTATATCTCTGCTCCAATGTGCTCCCCAACCTTGTCTTTGGAATAAAGGCTTGGTTTCTTAATGACATTCAAAGTCTTTGTGTCTCATCCTCCTTTGTTTGCCATATTCTCTTTCACTTGTTCCTACTGTTGCACAGGTAGAAATTCTCCTCCTTTCCATGATATTGCATCGCTGTGCACCTTATCTCTGTTGTATTCTTTGAGCATAACAAATGCCTGATCCATAATAGGTGTTCAAAAGGCATTTATCTATGTCTGTTTCTGAATGTTCCAGGGACTGTCGGAGCCCCCTGCATCAGCTAGGTTCCTCCTGAAAGGCTCAAATCCTCCCAAGGAAGGGATGACCAATCCCAGTGAGATGGGAGAGCCCAGTCAAAAGGCCCCTTCCTCTAATCCCATGGAATAGGCGTGCTCCCTTCTGATCACATGAGCAGTTGGGCTCATTCATCATTCGCCAGAGGGAGTCCTACAGGGCCACAACTGTACCTGGTTTTTGTGACATTTTGGAACACATTAAAAAATTACTCATTGCTTATCTGAAATTCAAATTTAACTAGCCATCCTATATTTCATGTCAACCCTATGCCGTGCCATAGGGAGTTGAACTAGAGAGCCTGGGTCTAGGATCTTTCCAACTCTAAGAAACAGATTTTAACTCTTCTGATTTGCCTTGCTCCTCTCAGCGAAAGCAGAAACTCTTCTAAGAAATAAAGTGGAAGAGCTGAGTTAACAGCCTAATCAACATAACGAATGACAAGACTCCCTTACTAGCTGTGTAACCTTGGGGCAGCCACTAACCTCCCTGAACCTTCTTCACCCTTTCATCTAGCCAATAAAAAGAAACCAAGATTTTACTTACTATGTGCTGGGTCCTGTGCTAGCCACATCCATCTATGTGTTCTCTCGCCTGGAATATTCAGACAAACTAATGTATAAGAAGGCACTTTGTAAGTGCAAACAGGCTGTAACAAATATGAAATAGTATTAGCATTAGAGTAATGCTGTCTGTGGTTGATTTCCTGACCCTCAGGGGGAAAGAAGCTTCCCTAGCTTGTTCATATTGCAGAGGAAAAACACTGTGCAGGACTCTGGAGGATAGAGCAGTGGTTCTTAACTAAGGGCGATTTGGCTCATGAGGGGACGTTTGGCAATGTCTGAAGACATTTTTGGCTGTCACAGTGAGAGATGGCATTGAATGGGTCAAGGACAGGGAGGCTGATAAACATCCTGCAGTGCACAGGACTGTCCTCTACGGCAAAGAATTATCTTCCTCAAAATGTCAAAGGTTGAGAAATCCTAGTCTAGAGCATTGCAAACAGGATTCACATCCCAGCGCTGCCCCTCAGCAGCGGAGTGACTCATGGGCAGAGGACTTTACCTCTCTGGGCCTCACCACCTTCTCTGGGGCATCTAAAATATCAATAGTACTTACCCCATAGTCCTCTTGTGATGACTAAATGACGGCACACCCATGTAGCACTGCAGGGCCTAATAACAGTAAATATTCAGTAAATAATAGTAGTTCTTGTGGTCATTTAGGTATTACTGTCACCATTTAAAAGACAGAAAATTGACGCCCAGAGGGGAACAGGCTTGCCTAAGGTCTAGAGAAAAAGCAGCCCTAGTCACGGGTTGACAAAGTTCACTAAGAGTCTTCTGTACCAGATGACATGATACTGTGGACAGAGAACCCTAAAGATTCCACCAAAAAACCACTAGAATTGATAAATGAGTTCAGTAGAGTAGAGGATATAAAATAAATATCCAGAAGTCAGTTGCATTTTTATACACCAATAATGAACTATCAGAAAGGGGAACTAAGAAAATAATCCCACTTACACTTGCATCAAAAAATAAAAATAGAAAATAAAATACATAGGAACAAATTTAACCAAGGCTGTAAAGACCTGTATTCAGAAAATTATAAGACATTGAAGAAAGAAACTGAAGAAGACACAAATAAGTGGAAGCACATACCATAACACGGACAGGAAGAATTAACATCATTAAAATGTCCACACTATGCACAGCAATCTATAGATTCAATGCAATTCCTGTCAAGATACCAATGGCGTATTTCACAAAACTAGAAAAAATATTCCAAAATTTTATATGGAACCAGAAAGACCTCAAATAGCCACAGCAATCGTTTTTATTTATTTATTTTAATTATATTTCATTGATTATTCTATTACAGTTGTCCTGATTTTTCCCCTTTGCCTCACCTAACCCAGCACCCCCCCTTCCTTCAGGCAATCCCCACACCATTGTCATGTCCATGGGTCATGCATATTTGTTCTTTGGCTATACCATTTCCTATGCAGTACTTTACATCCTCATGGCTATCCTGTAACTACCTAGTCGTACTTCTTAGTCCCCTCACCTCTTCATGCATTCCCCCACACTCCCTTCCCATTTAGCAACCATCAAAATGCTCTCTGTATCCACGACTCTATCCCTGTTCTTGTTTGCTTAGTTTGTTTTTTAGATTCAATTATGCATAGATTTGTACTTCTTTGCCATTTTATTGTTCATAGTTTTGGTCTTCGTCTTTTTCTTAAAGCCGGGATGACTAGACCCGAATGATGCACACCAGACCCTCACTCGCCTTATCAGAATGAAATGTGCTAGTTTGCATGTAGAGAACTTTACAACTCTCTCCCTTGATCTCTTTGCTCTGTTTCCCTCTCCCTCCTCATAAAAACCTCTGTTTCCACTGAAAGGTGGAAATGGGCTTTGGGATATGAGTCCCCCATCTTCCCAGGCAGATGGACTTTGAGATGTGACAAGAGTTCCCCCACTTCCCAGGAGACGGGCTTTGAGACAGGAGTCCCCCATCTTCCAGATGGCCGGCATCCAAAGAAACCACTTTCCTTAACTCAGCACCTGCCTCTTGAGTATTGGCTTTCATAGCTGCAGGCAGCCAGACCTGCATTCAGTTACAAAATCCCACTATCTGATATCAAACTCTACCACGTCATAGTAATCAAACCAGCATGATACTTGCATAAAAACGGACATATAGATCAATGGAACAGAATATAGGGAATCCAGAAATAAATCCCATGCCTTATGGTCAATTATTATTTGACAAAGGAGGCAAAAAACATACTGTACAGTGGGGTAAAGACAGTCTATTTAATAAGTGGCATTAGGAAAATTGGACAGATATGTGCAAAAAAAAAAAGAAAGAAACTGTATCATCTTCTCACACCATACACAAGAATAGCTCAAAATGGATTAAAAGCTATGTCAGACTCGAAACCATAAAACATAGGCAGTAAAATCTCAGACATTTCTTGTGGCAATATTTTTTCAGATGTATCTTCTAGGGCAAGGGAAACAAAAGAAAAAATAAACAAGTGGGACTACATCAAACTGAAAAGCTTTTGTACAACAAAGGAAACCATCAACGAAATGAAAAGACAACTCACTGAATGGGAGAACATATTTGCCGATGATACATCTCATAAGAGGTTAATAAAGAGCTCATAAAATTCAACACCAAAAAAACAAACAATCCAATTTAAAAATGGGCAAAGGATCCAGATAGACACTGTTTCAAAGAGGACACACAGATGGCCAATACACATATGAAAAGATGCTCACGCCACTAATCATCAGAGGAACACAAATTAAAACCACAGTGAACCCTGGCCAGCGTGGGTCAGCTGGTTGGAGTGTCATCACATGTACCAGAAAGTTGCGGGTCCAATTCCCAGTCAGGACACATACCTGAGTTGTGGATTCAATCCCTGGTCGGGGCACATACAGGAGGTAACCAATAGATGTTTCTCTCTCACATTGATGTCTCTCTCCCTCCTTACACTCTCTAAAATCAATAAATGTATCCTCATGCAAGGGCTAAAAAAAAACACAATGAGACACCACTTCACACCTGTCAGAAAGGCTATCAATAAATCAACCAAAAACAAGTGTTGGCAACCATGTGACAAAAAGGGAACATTTGTGCATTGTTGGTGGGAATGCAGATTGGTACAGCCATTGTGGAAAACGGTATGGAGTTAATACTTCAAAAAATTAAAAATGGAACTGCCTTATGACCCAGCAATTCCACTTCTGGGACAATATCTGAAGAAACCCAAAACACTGATTCGAAAGACTATATGCACCCCTATGTTCATTACAGCATTACTTACAATAGCTGAGATTTGGAAGCAGCCCAAGTGCCCATCAGTAACGAGTGAATAAAAAGCCGCAGTATGTTTACAGGAGGGAACACTATGCAGTCATAAAAAAGGAGGAAATCTTACCTTTTGTGACAGCATGGAGGAACCTGGAGAGTATTGGACTAAGTGAAATAAGCCATGATGAGTGACATGAGCCTCTTTTCAGATGATTAGTGATATAAGCATCTTTCCAAATACCATATGATTATGATTTCACTCATATGTGAAATCTAATTAACAAAATAAACACAATAGAAACAAACTCATTGATACCTCGGACTAAAGAGAGTAGAGGTTAGGGGGCTGGGTGAAAAGGGTGAAGGGATTGAGCAAGAAAAACCTCATAGACAGACAACAGTGTGGTGCTTACTAGAGGGAAAGGAGGGTGGGGGAGGTAGAAGAGGGTAAAGAGGGAGTAAACGATGATGGAGGGAGACTTGGCTTGGGGTGGGGAACACACAACACAACACAGATTTTGTATTATAGGACTGGGCACTTGAAACCTAAATAATGTTACTAACCAATGTCACCCTAATAAATTCAATTTTTTAAAAAAGAGTCTTCTATAGACAAAGGCTGCACTTTTCTTATGTGTAAACTTAGCATGAGACACAATCCTGGCTCTCAGCAAAGTGAAAGGAAGAAGAGGAG
The DNA here is from genome assembly GCA_004027735.1 of Carollia perspicillata. Lineage (NCBI taxonomy): Eukaryota > Metazoa > Chordata > Mammalia > Chiroptera > Phyllostomidae > Carollia > Carollia perspicillata. The sequence continues at coordinate 9,271 of PVKM010042555.1, forward strand.
TGACCTTTACTGAATGCTCACACACTTGTAGCATCTCATCGCTCTGAGAGAGGTGCTGTCACCTCTATTTTGCAGGTGAGGCTCAGTGAGAAGTAGTGTCCCAGCAATCGGTTGCCAAGTAGAGATTAGAACCAGGCTGATCTGGTACTGGGTCCTCCCCTTTCCCTCTATTCTCTGCTTCCTGCACTTCAGTGACACTCCAGCAAGGAAAGGGGAGGGTTAGGGTTGGAGACGCTGCCACTAGGGGAGGGCATTCACTCCAGGGTGCAAAAGCCTGGGAATAAATTCCACAGTGGACAGTATCAGGCTGAAAAAGAAATGAGAAAATGAAAAATGCTTAATAACGTGTAAGTGATGGGCGCATGTTGAGCCCAGAGCAGGAGACAGGCAAAGGAACTGTTTCCTTGAGCTTTGGAGACCGGCTGCCATTCCCGGATGGGTCCTTGGGTGAACGGACTCAGAGGATGGGTCCTCTGAGTCTCAATGTCATTACATATTAAAATACCCATTATTTATTTATTAATTCCTTCCTTGAAGCAGGGTTGATCTATATGGTCATGTAGGTTTTGAAGGTGCCCAGCTGAAGGGACAGGTGAGAGGTGAAATCTAGCTTGAACTCTAATTACCAAGCCTTGTCTTCAGCATAAAGCTACACCAAGTCAGAGGAAGGGGCACTTTTTTCCTAATTTGCACAAAGGAACAAAGCACAAAGCAGCAGCCCTGCCTTGAGAACCAGGCCCTTGGCTCAGTGCTGTGAAACCAGGGCTGAAGCAGGTACAGCCTCTGACCTGCAGGGTGAGTCCTGTGATATCTGTGAGATGATGGTACGCGGAAGGTGCTCCGTGAGTGGTACAGGTACCGTCGAGACAGCAGATGCTTTAAGAAAGAATAATGCCCTGAGAATTGGTCACAGAAAGGCTTCCTGCTGGAAGGGTTCCTTTAAGCTGGGTCTTGAAGGGTGGAAAGGATGTAGATGAGCAAAAGCCACGGGGAGCAGGCGTTTCTTTCCCGACCTCCTCTGAGAAGACAGGCTACCTTGGTGTAGAGGGCACTGTTTTGAGAGCTGCTCAGTGGGGTTTCAGTTCTGGCTTTCCAAGTGCCAAGCTTTGGCTCTTCCCACTGCCCTGATGCAGACAGGGGAAGTGATTTATCTAAGGTCAAACCACAGGTGGCTGGAACTTACTGACACATCCTTGGGCGAGTTACTTCAGCTCTTTGGGTCGGGTGTAAAATTGTGTGTGTGTGCGTGCATCTCGGAGACTCCATATCAAACTAGTAAGATATTTCTGTGTGGAGAGATTATGGGTGACTTTTTAATTTTTTCGTCTGGTTTATCTGTATTCTCTGATTTGTCATTTTATAATGAATGTGTATTATTTACTTATTTTTTAATAGATAGAGTTATACTGCATAGGGTTGTGAGGACTAAAAGAGATAATGAAAAGCACAGCACAATTTCTACTTTGCAGTGTGTCCTCCATGAATACGAATTCTCCCTGCTTACCCTTCTCTTATACTTTTTTTTCCTTCTGGTGTTAGAGACTCTGGCCCCCAACCTCAGCTGGGAAGGAAGGAGGAGGTGGTACAGGACTCTGATTCAGCTACTGGCTGTGCAGCTTTGGGTAAATCACGTAACCTCCACCAGTCTCAGTTACCCTGCCTGCAAAATGGGAAGAATAACACCTACCTCAAAGGAAGTTTTCAAGGACTATATGACATACAAGGTGGGAAACTGTGTGGCACATAATAAGTGTCTGCAGGGAGAAATGTGATGCATGTGATGAAGGAACAAGCATTGGAATAGCAGCTAGACCAGAAGAGATAGAAGATTTTAGCACAGATTCCACAGAGCGCAAAGGGGTGCGTGGATAGAGATCACGGTGAGAGGAGGGGAAGCATGAACTTGGATTTTCACTAACGTCTGACCGAAATTTAGCATTTCCTTCTATCATACATATAGGCAACAAATCACAGCAGTGACTTTGGCACCAATAGAAATCATAGATATTTCCACATTGCATTACAATAGTGGTGTCTTGAAATACTCATTCACCACCTCGAAATTACAATAGGTTATCAGACCAGTTAACCTATTCTAGATCTTGTTATTTAAGGTGTTTAAAAGGGACTAAATCACGAAATAAATATTTTGATAATGATTCTATATATTTGATTTCCTCTGTATTCCAAAATAATTTACCCTCTGTAGTTAAAAAATATTCTTCTGAATAGCAGTTCATAGTCTTCATCAGACTGCCAAAGAGGATCCTTGGCTAGACAGACGTGGGTACCAGACTTGCCTGGACCACAGATTACTGTGTGACATTGGGCTTGGTAGGTCTCTCAGGGGCATAATCATCCTAGCTTGGCTCACTCACAGGGTTATTGGGAGGAACAAATTAATTCTTGGCTGGTAAAGGACTTTGGGAACTGTTGGCAGCTTCCCAATTTTACTAAAAAGCCAGAGTAGAGTGCTTTCTACTTCCCAGTTGAACCCTATGTCTCCAGGAGCACTCTCTCCTTTCCACAAGATGCTACCACTCCTCTTTACTCTCTATCTGATAAATACAGAGGCCAAAATGCACCTCCATTAGAGTACACTACCCACCTCCCAGTCTGTAGAGATCCCCAGCTGGGGAAAGATTTTCTGAGGGATAATAACAATTCTCTCCAGTTTTCATACTTGACCTTAGAGTGACTCTTGAGGACACTACCCCCTCAAAACTCTTCTCTGGTCCTTCACCTGGTGAGCCCTCTGTGGCCACAATCCCTGCATTTTCCCTTTCACTGCCCTGTCCTGTGATGTCTGTCTGACCCGCCCCCCACACTATACTATGTGTTTCTCAAGGGCAGACCAGACCTGACCCCTCGCAGGGGCTCCAGTGCCCAGGTGAAAGTCATGGCACACGTTAACATCTTAGGAGCTGGTCTAGATGAAGAAAAGGAACCTGAAGCACAAAGACTAAAGGTGAGGAAGGGGTTAAGATAGGGCTTGAGCCCAGATCCCCGGATGCCCATGATTTATCCACCACACTAGGGAGTCCCAAAGCCTCACATGATTTCCTACTCGACCCACTACTGTGAAAAATGGGGAGAGCTAAAAATGAGGAGAGCCCATCTGTACAATGAGCAGGGTCAGACTCAATAGCTTTTAAACCTTTTGACCTGACTCATAGGAAGAAATGCATTTTACGTAGCTTTACTATCTGCCATGTACTTTTTCTATTTCATTTAATTATTGTTATTTTTAACACTACCTGTGACTCGATAACTGATTACATGGCCCAAGGGGTGCTTTTCAGCCCCAATACCCAGCCACAATATTGGCTGAAAGGGAATTAGTCACATAATGAATGGGACAATTAAAGTTCAGAAGTCCCTAGTCCTGGCTCAATGTGATTGGGCCAAACTGCACACCTCTCAGAGCCTCAGTTTCCCCAATGTACCCTGACAGGACAGACAGGCTTCATATAGCCCCTTCATGGTCCTCTGATCCTA
>PVKM010042556.1:0-12779 GCA_004027735.1 Carollia perspicillata
GGGGCAGAAGTGGGTTATAGGCAAGGGCTGTGGTTCACATTTCATGCAACATATGGCGTTCTGAGTGGGGAGTGGCTGTGGGTTCTGCAGATACAGTCACCCCTGCTACTCCCTGTGCTGAGATTCCAAAAATTGCTGTGGAAACCGCACATTTCCAAGCAAGCCCATTTCTTCTCAGACATTTCTGAGTCCCTCTCTCTCTCTCACTCACACACACACACACACACACACACACACACTCCACCACTCCACTGCCAGCCTCTACATCTCACATGTCTGGGTCTTTCCTGCCAGGATCCCTTGCCCAGCACAACCTCTGTGGGTTTAGGGTTGTCTCACTGGGCAACGAGGGCCAACTTCGCTTGCGCAGCTGGGCATTCCACGAGCAAACAGGCCCCTCCAGCTCAGGCCGCCCTTGACTTTGTAATGCGCCAAGCTTACAAGATGCAGCGAGAGCAAATTGGCAGCTGTGTAGGACTGTCTGACGCTGTTGGAAAACTTGCTTTGTAATTTCCTGAGCCTTTCAGGGTCAGAAGTGGGTAGAAACCCCCAAATGGAAGAAAATTCTAATCACTTTCAAGTGGAAGGAAAATAAGAAACAGATGAGCTCACATGGGTGCAGACTATAGGTTCTGAGGCTCCCAGGATAAATGTTCCCAAAACGTCCAAAGCCCCACCTTCGCAGGAAGCCAGCGCTGACATTCTGAGATGATTTACTTGGCCCGGACTGGGCCATCTGTGGCTGGGAGCGGTGCTCCAGTTCACACTCCCCCAACATTGCTCTCTAAGGCCGGAGATAAGCCGGAGAATGGAACAGGCCCCTAAAACACATTTCACGGTGTGCCTTTGATCATCTTTACCCATTTGCTCGACCAAGGTATTCTCAGCATCTGGAACAGTGCCTGACACAGAGTGGGTGCCCCACGAATTCACTGAATGGACAAATGATTCCATTTTTTTTTTGGTATCCTGTGCACTCCTGAAGTTCTTGTCACTTAGCTGACTTCGCATACATGGTTACTGCAGGAGACTAAAGTAACAAAGCCTTTGACCTCTAAACAGAACTGAGAGGAATATAAATTGGGAAGGCTGGAAGAGTCGGGAAGAATCAATATAGCTGTGCGGTGTCTGCGAAAGCCGTAGGTCATGTGCGAACGGACCCTCAGACGTGTCTGAGCTGGGAGGCAGCAGTAGCCAGAAGTTTCTCCCATGAGCCTTTGCAGTGTGTGGCTCATTCTGAACTCCATCTGCAAGGAAGGCTCCCCTCTCTCCTATTTCTGCTGCATCTTTTCTTATCCTGTAATTCTCCTTAATTTACTAGTTTTAGTCCTGGGGAGTAAGACCAGGCTTTGCAAATGACCCATTCTCCAAGCTCTGTCTTATCCGGGTGATATCATCACAGCTTTCATGAGTCTGAATGTGACTCAAACCGAGAAGACTTTTAAAGAATTGAAGCTGTTGATGATCAAAAAGTGAGCAGTGTCTATGTAATTAGACACCCTTTCTGATTCTGTGAATAGGGCCCTCAAGGTGACTAGGAGAATTGATGTGTCCCCTTTGGCAACTGCAATTTGTCACTCTGTTTCACACTTGGAGCAAGTGATAGCTCTGTGTTAATCACCAGAAAGGGTTGCATCTGCCAGTTAGGAAATGAGGCTTAAAGATAACTTTTCACCCAAGAAATACCCGCTTGCTTTTCCCTCCTCTACCAATGACACCCACTTAGCAGAAACATCATGCAGATATATTTGCAAAAGGTTTGCTTTCTTTAGCTAGAGAAGCTGATGGAAATGCCAAGGTGTCTTGCCTTTATGCCTTCCCCAGCTCTCTGGGCACAAACAATACAAGCTACTCCATACGGTTAACTCCAGGTTGGTAAGCTAGAGCGTTGGGAGCCACCGGCAGGGGTATGATTTGTTCCTCCTACTTGGGACACCTCATTGGTCTGGTGGCTGTTCCCTGTGTTAATGGGATGTGCCCAGGGCTCAGGTGTGTGCTTTGCTGGGCTTAGAAACTGAGCCCAACATAGAAGCACCCAACTCTGCAGAAGTGGAGGCAGTGAAGGGGGCCAGGGGTTGTGGGCCCCTGGCCAAAACCAAGCCACCCCCTGGAGCTGGGGCTCTCCACTGTTCCTTCCAGAGGCAGTTTCTCTCACGGAAAAGTCAAGGCTGACCCTCTGGGACCCAGGACACAGGATGTGGCTATTGAGCTCATCGACATGCGTGGCCTTTGGTTCACTGAAAGCAGTTCTCTTCGGCCCAACACCAGATAATACTAAATATGGAAATTAGAGCTTTTGAGCCAGAAGTTGTCCTAAGTAGCAGCAGCTCTGCAGAATTGCTGGTTACAACCCTCACTGTTTCCTGTCCCATAGGGTCTGCCCTTGGTCCAGGGGGTCCCAGCTCCGGGACCCCATTTCATAAAACCGAAGGGTTCCTGCAGCCGCACCAGGACTGGGTCTGTAGCCCTGGCTGGCCCTACCCTTGGCGTCTTTTCGAGGTTCTCTTTTGCTGAGAGGAGGGCCTTCTTCAGTAGACTGGTCACCTCCTGCCTCCTTTGCGTTGTCCTCTGCGATCTGGGCACCTTCCCCCTTCTGCAGCCCCTGACCCCGAGGCCAGGCCAGGCCCTCCGGCAGCTCCTCCGGCTTCATGTTCTCCTTCTTCCTCTCCCGGGGAGCTCTAGACATAAAACAACAAACTGAAAACAAAAAACGTGCCGTCAGGTGTGACGTGTTGGGTGATTCGACAGCCTCGGAGGAGCGACCCGGCAAGTGGCCAGAAGAAGGAACTGAAGGGGGACCCCCAACTTCACGCACGTGTGTTTAATCTGGGAGGAAAATAGATGGGTGCTTTCCACTTACTTTTGCACATCTGCATATAGTCATAATGACAGAAGGGTGGGAATAGTTCCCAAGGAGCAGGACACGTGGAGAACAGGTGTTCCACATATACTAGTTCCAGTGATGACCCCAAAGAATTAAACACATTCACACACACCAGTGCACACACAGACACACAGACACACAGAGACAGAAAGAAAACCATTCTTTCAGGGATGAAATGCAAGAGTTTGGGAAACATCTAAGAGCTAGTACTTCATTTTTATGGGGCGAGATTAATATACTGCATGTTAAATTGTGTTCTCTGTTTCTCTTTTCCCATTTGCCATCATACCGATTATTTGTTTATGGTTTTGGGGAAGTTTTAAACACAGTTCTTCAGTGACTCTCAAACATCCAAGTCACGGGGTCCTTCCCGATTGGACCCTGCTCACTCCTCCATCCTCCCCGCCACGCCTCCCCTAGGGCCACTTCCCCAGCAGAACCACCCCTGTGCCCTGGACACGCTGCGGGCTCTCAGGCTTCCGTGACTTGCTTGTGTTTGTCCCTCTGCCTGGAGTGTAGCACTTCCCCTCCTTCCCTCCACTGCACCCCTCTCCTTCTAGCGATCCCCTATGTGTTACTTTATGGTGCTTCTCCATGATGTCTCCCCAATCTCACCCCTAGATTTGGACCTGCCCCCCTCCAGCCCCATAACCTTTAGGATATCTCCATTTTAGTAATGACAAATTGTGCAATAAATGGTCCAGTTTCATGCCTATATCCACCATTAGATTTTATGTTCCATGAAGTCATAGACTCGATCTTGTTCACCAGTGTATCCCTAGCAGGCAGGACCATGACTGGTTCAATCCACATTGGATGACTGGATGGCTAGATGGATGTGCGGATGGATAGACAGATGCGTGGATGTGTGAATGGATGGAAGGATAGATGACAAAGTATTTGGTGAAGGTAGAAGGGAACAAAAGACAGCAGATTCAAAATATTAACCATGTAGAAGGAAGAGTTGGAGTTGGGGGACAAGTTGAATCAGCCCCAGGTCCACAGTGATGACCAGACTTGGGAGCAGATAGTCAAGGGGGTGCTTCTGTACCAGTGAAGGTGGCATCTGGGGTTTGTCAAACTCTTCTGCTGCCGTAAAGACTCAGAGAGCAAGACAGGATTTTGTTTTGGCATTTTGCGATCAGCCCATCTGCAGAAGCGCTAAGTGATCACATCGTTGGTGGGTTTCATGTTTTCCCCTGAACACCAAAGAAACTTAATCGGAAAACCAGCATCCTGGAGGTGATCATTAAGAAAGAACTGTTAAGTATTTAGAAATAGCAGCATCACTCAGTGATGGAGCTGTCCTCTCTGGTAAGTTGGATCGAAACCTGGGATTTTCCCCATGCATGCAAAGAAAAAATAGTGCATCGTTTTTCTCTTATGAGTTTAAACTGGATTCCTGAAGGCTCTATTCACCTCGATGTTTCTCTCACTCTTCTCAAAAGATCCATCTTAAGCAGTTTGTGTGCCAAGCCGTTTTTTAGAAAACAAAACTCTTCAGCTTAGAACATCTGCTCAGTGTGTGATCGCTGATACCTCCAACTTATCTAGCAAGCTGTCACATTCAAACTGACAACCCTAAGGCATATTTTGGCACGTTAAGGAAATCTACACTCAATAAATGTTATGATGCATGTCTCTAGTGCCCTATTCAAGGATCTTAAAGGGCTTTGCTCACTTTGAGATGCTCGTTTATAAGGTTGTAGCTAAGCATTACCATCTACCCAACTCAGGCCGGCATGCAAATGAGTGTGGGCCCATGGGACTCACTTAGCCTTGCCTTGTCAAGATGAATAGGGCCATCAAGTGACTGCCCGGGAGTTGTGGTTGACCGCCACCGGAGCACATTCTGGCACATGAAAATTACACTCAGATAACGTTGAAGAGCAGAGAATGCTTTTTGAAGGGCCCGAGTCAACCAGCCAGTAGGGAGCTGACCAAATTTCCACCTGTTTCAGATTAAATGTGTTTATTATCTTTACTTCCCAGCTCCGCAGAATCAGTTAGAAAATATCTCCTGTGATTTTAGCTGGAAGCATATTTTTGTAAGTGTAACGGGCTGTTGGCTTTCACAGCAAGGCGGTGACATTTCTCCCCATGCTTTGACTCTGACGTGGGCTTCCCTGGAGCTGTAGGGTGGTGTTTGTGGGCTCTCCTCAGTCAACCCTCATTATCTGCCCCGTTGGGGCTCAGGCTGTACGTCAGGTATTAGGAGTCGAGTGGGAGCAGAGAGTCAGTCGGTACATATGTGAGTGAAGCACTTGCAGAGCTGAAGGGAAATGAACAAGGGAGACAGAGCGAATAACTGTCAAGGGCCCCCTTCTGGATTGGGTGGGCAGAAAAGGCTATTTGGGCAAATGAATCAAGAGCTAAGACCTGAAGGCTTAGAACAAGCCATTCAAATAGAAACTGGGAGATGAGTGTTCTAAGCAGAAGAAACAGGCTTCACAAAGGCTTTGAGACAATCAAGGGCTTGTAATATTTGAGCAAAGAGAAAACAAGCCAGTGGGGGGAGGGCGTGGGGGTAGGGAGAGAGAGTGAAGAGACACTTGGGATGAAGCTGGAAAGAGGCCAGATTCATGTCAGCCAGAGCCTCGTAAGAAATGTTCAGGGTTTTAGATTTTATTCTTGAAGCAATGGAAAGCCAGGAGAAAATGCCATAGGTAGATTTGCATTTCATGAGGATTAATTAGGCTGGATAATCTATGATGAACAGATTGGAGAATGGGGAGGGGGCAGCCGGGAGGCCAGGTGGAGGCGGTTGCGTCCAACCAGGTGAGAGGCGATGGCGGCTTGCCCTGGGATAGCATCACTGGAGACAGAGGGAGGAGGGTGGGAATGAGGGCTGTTGGAGGTGGAGGTAGGCTTGGCAAGACTTGCTGATGCACTCTGGCTAGAGGGGATAAGGGAAAGGGAGACTCAAGGGACCTGCTGGTGTTTTGACCCGAGCAAGAGGGTGGATGATGGTGCTACTTGCAGAGATGGAGGCTCTCGGGGGAGGAAAAGCTGTTGTGTGGGAAGGTGGGGTATGAGAGTCCTTTTGGATTTGTTAACTGGGGACACCCACTACTAAGCCCTATGTAGAAACAAAGAAGTCTCTTGATAATGCGTCTTTTGAAAGGCGCACTTTAATGTATTGGTTTCACCTTAGAAGTCCTGATAGAAACCTTTGGGAGACGTGAAATGGAGGTTGAGACGAGTTGGAAATTAGAGATGATTCAAGGGTTGGCAGTAAGTCTGGTCAATGACATAGTATATGCAACTACGTAACCGTGAACTTTCTCCTTTGCAACGTCTCCTCCAACCAGACTTTATTCCTGCATTGGAAGAAAACTGCTCAGCGAGATATGGGTGCAGGGAGTCTGATTTGAGAACTGCTTGTGCTGAGAGGGATGGCAGAAACTTCCGGAAAGGAGGACAAGAATTACGATACCAAGAGCGAAGGAAGCACTTGGGACTTGCAAGTCATGCTTAGGGGATGATACGATCTGTTTATTTACTATTTTCCTTTTGAGTTTGAGCAAGTGGACTCCAGTTTTTAAAAGCCACTCTTAAAATGACAGCTCTCTGTAAATCAGATATGAAAACAATGCACCGAGACACCTCTTAGCATTTTCTCAGCTGAGTATCTATCTGCCTTCCTATTAATTTTCAGCAGATTCTGTTGGTTTTCCACCAGCCTGCCTCTCTGAGCACACACTGCCCCGCTCTCTGCTTTGCTTATCTCCTTTTCTGTTTGATGTTCTAAAGGTGTCCAGGGTGCTTTTAGGAAGCATAACATTTGGGTACTTGGTGAACAGCCTGCAGTGCAAAATGCATTATCTCAAGGTTGTCACTGGTAACTGACTTGGAAGGATAGGTTGTCCCGTGGGTTTCTGGTCGGCATGCCTAGAATCTCAGGGTTGTACCAAGAAAAGTCACCTACTTTTGATAGAAAAAGCGTCAGTGTTGCAGTCAGAGAAGGCTGGGTTGAGCCCTGAGCTCTACTGTTTTCTATTTGTGACTTCAGGCTTGGGACTAACGTCTTTGAACCCAGCGATTTCATCCGAAAGTGTGGGTAATGATATATATGTAAATTGCAGGGCTGTGGAGATTAGATGATATGACATGTGAAGTTCTTAGTGTGATATTTAATTCGTGCCAGTATCCACGGTAGTCCATCGTGTTATTACGCTAAACATGCACACACAATGGTTGTTAGCTTGACAGGAAACACACATTCGTGGGTGGAGGCGTGTTGGGGTGTGGGGTGCTGAGGTGGAGTTTCTCTGTTACCATCTAGCAAAGGTTGCAAACTGGAAGCTCCTGGTGTATTAACTGTAACTCAACCATTTTTTAAATCGAATGAAAAATTTAAATTGAACCATTAAGTTAAAAAATAGTGACCTTCCCTATGCAACTCTCTTGTAGCACAGGGCCCCTTCCATGCCAGATAGCCACTGTCAGCCGTGACTTAGACCTAGCGCCCAGTCTCAAGATGACATTTTGAATTCACAGCAGGGTGCAAATGAGGCTCTGTGAAGAGAGGAAGTGTTTTCTAAGTCCCTAGAGGTTTTCTTTAGCATATAAAGAAACAGGCTGGATTAAATAGGATCACAGCCATAGTACAGAGGCCCTGGCTGGTTAGCTCAGTTGGTAAGAGGGTTGTCCTGTTACACCAAGGTTGAGGATTCCATCCCTGGTCAGGCATATGCAAAAATCAACCAATGATGCATAAACAAGTGGAAGAACAAATTGATGTCTCTCTCTCCCCCTTCCTCTCTTTCTAAAATCAATACATTTAAAAAAGCTATAGAGCAGGCAGAGGAAAGACTTACTGGTGATCTCTGCCAGACAGGAAGAGGAAGTAGAAAGCATTGCCATGGAGATGGGAGGGCATCTCTGTTGGGGTAGAGCCAGCAAGAGTGTCTTGGCTTGGTCACTGGGAACTGACTGCTTCTTCTCTCTGGCTTCCCCTTCTGCCACCCCACCATGCTTAAGTAAGATTGAGGTCGGGGTGCCGAGGCATTAGCATCCCCCCCAGAAAGCCCAGCAGGTCTGGGGTGAGTGAGCACATCCTGGCTCACCCTCTGCTTCCACACTATGGACCAGGGTTTAGAGGTGGGGAACAGCCAGGGCAGAGGGTCTCCCATGGCCCGGAGCACCTGTCTGCCCTGGTCAGGGGACACCAAGGCGTGGAGAGCAGCAGTGTCCCGGCTCAGGCCCGCGGTCAGGAAGAAGGCAGGAGGCCACAAAGGCACAGGGACCTGATGATTTCAGAGACCACAGAGACCTTAGGTTTCAGCAGCAGATACCAGCAGGATGCGAATTCCCCAAGGACAGTGAGGTCAGACACCCTCGAGTAAACACCAGCCCAGGACATTGAAGGACAAGACCGGTTTGCTGCTAAGGACTCCAAGGACCCCTGACACAAGGGTATGCCACCTCCCTCAGCAGCCAGATACCATGTTGGGAAGGAGGAGGGGACAAGTGACCCCCTGGGAGAGGGAAGAAACAGGCTTGGGTTAACTGGGTATTTACCCAGACAAGGCTGAATTAATCTCCAAGGGAAATGTTTCCAACAGGAGCAGAGCGAGTTACCCTTGATTGGCAATTTTTGTTTCTCTCTGCCAGCGGGAGGCACGCGAGCTCTAGAACAAGAGGAGGGAGACACCAGCTTCTTTATTTCGACACCTCCGAGTGTTCCATGTAGATTTCAATGCTTCCCCCTTGACTTCCTCACAAGGTGGGCTCTTTCCACTGGACTGTCACCTTTGAGCCACTAGTCCAATTAGGGGGTGGTGAATGAATTTTATCTAATACAATTGCTACTTTTACTCATTAAGTTATTTTTAATAGAATAACTTAAAAGGAAATTAGTACAGAAAGCAAAATATCCATATCCCCTTTCCCCTATGGCAAGGACATGTACTGTTTTTTTTTTGTAATAATTTCCTTATTGATGTTATTAAAAATACCGGCTGACAGATTGGTCCAACCCTCCGCCTAAGAAAGACCATGCTGCTGGCACTTCGATCTTGTCCCAGGTCACATAAAGGAAAAGCGAGGTGAGCCAGTTACCTGGCATCGTCCCATGGCATCCAGGTTTTTCTTACTTGGGAGACCTTCCAGTTAGTGAAATGGGTCATTCTTGGATGGTGCTCAGATTCGACGGCCTTGACCGGATTGGATTTCACTCTTTGTGGCCTACGACTTGGCCTTTGCCCTTATACAAAATCCCAAGATTCATGGGCCTGTCCCTTCATCCTTTGTCCAGGATCTAGACCCTGATCTGGGGTTCCAGACTCCTTTGGGATGTTGACATTATGATGTTCCTGGAAGAATGTCGTGGATGGAATTCCTAGGTCTTTCTAACTGAAGTCTTGAAGAAGGGGCTTCAGCTTTGCTTACTTCTGCCTGTTTTCCCCCTGTGTGTCTGACGCACGTGGCGTTTTAAGGATGTGTTTTACTTGGACTGGGAAGTGAGCAGCGAAGCAAAACGCATTCCCCTGCTCGAATGTGCACTGCTCTCGTCTGAAAGCAGATGCTGTTCTAAACAGTTGCTCGTTCCATTTCCTTGGAACTCTAAAGGGGTGTGATCAGATCTGCCCCTCTCCGTGCGTGCGTAGGGAGATGCCTAGTTCAACAAGGTCAGCCTACCAGGGTCAGCCTAGATGTGAGGTTATAGATTGGGGAACCTACTGTGGGAAATGAAAGCAGCTCATATTTTGAGATGACATTTGGCCACCTCTCCAAATATTCCCAGGGGCATGCCCTCAGCAGTCCAGAGTGTGCAGCTGGATGATGATGGCCTTCAGGCCACAGGGGAAGTTTGTCAACCCTGGGGGTCAAGTGTCCGTGGGTTTTCAAAGGTGAAGAAAGGGGCGGTTCTTAGAGGAGCCCGGGGGAATAAAGTGGAGGAAACACTGAATAAAATCCAGACACACAAATCTATGGACAAATGGGTGAAGTGAGGAATTAAGACTATAGTTTTTTTTCCCCACTAAAAGCCAGGCTTTTTTTTGGTTCTGTTGTCCACAATATCAGCTGTACTGGCATTACCAGATGTTAAATCACACTGGCTGAATAATATGGGAAAAATCAGATCATGATAAACTATCCTGACATTATTTCTAATTTCTATTATGACTTCCTCTTTGACTGATGAATAATTTGGAACAATTTTTAGTTTCCAAATACACAGAAATATTTTGGGCTATTTTTGGGAGGACTTGAGTTTTCCTTTTCTTGTATTGTGGTCAAAGAATTTAGCCCATGCGGGCTATAGTTTACCAATTCTTTGATATTTATTGAGACGTCCTTCGTGGCCTAGTTTGTGCTAGAGTTTTGAACTGTTTCCTGAAGAGAGTATGGATTATCTAAGAGTTGAGGTAAGAATTCCAAAGATGTGGATTTTGTGAAGAGTCATAATCATGATGTTCATGTAGCCAACATGGTTATTAATTATTTGATCACTTGATCAATCAGTTTGTAAGAGATGAATGTTAAAACCACACTTTAAGAAGTTTAAGTTTTCATAATTCTATCGACTTTTACTCTACATGAAGTGACTGCTTTTGTGGGCCAGTCAGGTACCGACAGCTTCATGCAGCCCAGCCTAATATTCGGAGGCTCTGTCACTGATGTTGAGTGTCTCTGGTTTGTTATGCTCTTCTAGTTTATTATGTGATAACCTTTCTTGTGCCTAAATAATATTTTTCCTTTAAAGTCTATTTTATTTGACTTTATATGATTATAATATGATTATGTGATTATAACGTCTTTGTTTTGATCAGTATTTTTCTAGTATAAACTATGTATCTTTATCCTAACTAAGAGCTATTTGGACTCATGTCTGACATATTATTCTTTCTATTTATTACACTTTTTTCTTTGCCCCCATCCCTTATTCCTACCTTCCTTTAGTGAAGTAAATTTTCTTTAAGGTCCTTATTCCCTGTCTCTGCACTTTGGGGAGTTACATATTCGATTTCTGTGATAGTCCTGCCAGGACACTCAACTCTGAGGACTTCTTTTTTTGCCCCAGGTAAACTCATCCAAGTTCCAGGGCCTGTTCTAGTTGAAAATATCCCACACGTGGATAAACCCACTGGTCTCTCCAGCGCCCAGGGTGCTGTTTATTTGGTCACTTGTCAGCCCAAACACAGATACAGGTGGTGGAGAGGAACATAAATGCCCCTGAGTACAGCGGAGAACCAGGAGAAGCATTTGGTTAAGTTACAACGCTCAGTTCTCACAGCTGTGCAATCTTGTGTCTTACTCCAACTGCGGTTCTCAAACTGGGGTGCACCTGATCTCAGTAGGGCTTATTACATACAGATCTTGTGCCTACTGCACCCCGATCCTGGGATGTAGCTGAGAGGCTGCCTTTCAGAGAGGTTCCTGGGTGATGTTAATGCTACTGTACTTGAAAAACCACCACCAAGATTAAATTAAAGGGATCTTCTGTACCAAGTACCAATACCCACCCCTTATGTAAGTACAGTTCACCTGGCCATCAAATAAAAACTATAGATTTCCCCCCGAGGGGCTTTTAACTCTCATTATTTTGATTCTTTGCTTAATAATTCAACCCAATTCCCAAGGTTGATTAGGTTTAAATACATTGTTCCTGAATGATTACTGAGCGAGCTGTGAGGAATTTAATAAATTGCGCCCCATGAGTTTACCAATGTTCAACTGCTTTTGACTCACAAAAATGGAATTTCATGGCGCTCAATCGAGTGTTTTACTTCTTCACAATGTTAATTATTTTTTCTACATTGCCTCTTTACACCCTTTCTCTGTTTTCCATCATGAATCTCCTCTCTCGCTCTCGCTCTCCTCCCTGGCTCACCTTGTCTCTCTGTCCCTTTCTCTAAAACTGTATGGGAGGAAAGGCTGGGCCTCAGAGAAGAGGGTGCGTGCTCAGTCACTACAGCGTAGTGGTCACCAGTGTGGCTCTGTTGCCAGACCGCGTGGCGCTAACACTTCCCATCTGAGTAGCTCTGGGTGAGTTACATAGCCTTTCCGCGCCTTGATTTCTTCATGTGCAAAATAGGGAATATAGTCGTACCTGCGTCATGGGGTTATTGTGAAGGTTAAATAAACTAATTGAGCTAAAGGACATAGAAAAACAAAAATTAGGTATTTGGTAAATACTAACTAGCTAATATCCTTGTATCAAAATTTCCTTTTCTTTGGTTTGAAAGGATGACAAGTAGAAAGATGCTCATCATATGTTACCGAGTGAAAAAGGACACAGAACAATAAATGGAAGATAATTTCATGTTGTGTAAGTATTATCTACGGGCAAAGGAGGTGCATAGTATTCCCTGGATTGTGGGTAATTTACATCTTCCTTACACAAAATCCCTGGTACTGTTTGAATTTTCTAAATTTTCTGAAATAAACACATGCTACTTCTGTGTAATAAACTGTGCTTTCAAAACACATCGACTACACTTATTTCTATGCTACATGCAGCAGAACCTACGTGAATGCATTATAACATAGAGAGCGAGTGTGCATGCCGGAAGCCCTCCCATCCAGAACCTCAGTCTCTCAGAGGGAAGTCCCGTCAGGACCTGCCCCTCCGATGCACGGCCCGGGGCTGCCAACTATGAAATAATAGTGAGGGCAGGCCAGGCTCACTCCATCTTTAACCATCGGCGTCAGACGAATACAACAAAAGCCTTTCTCCCGAGGAAACTTCATTGCGCCAGGAAGGGGTGATTCCCTCTGAGTCAGACTGGGTGATACGTGAGGTCATTTAAAACCCTGAGTTGGAAGAATCTTTTTCTTTTCTTTCGTAAATACAGAGAAGGAAGACTTCAGTTCATGATCGAACTGGAGCTAGAATTTTGGTTTCTTGATTACAAATTCACCATCCCAGCAATGGAGACCACACTGC
>PVKM010042557.1:0-12800 GCA_004027735.1 Carollia perspicillata
GGGTTGCTCTTAAACCACGCTTTAGGGGCCCCCTCGCATAGCTTCCTCCACTCGAGTCCCTGGTACACCCCGTCCTTCCTTCACTCCATCGTCTCCGTGCTCTGGCCTGGAAGGGGCTTCTGGAACCTCAGCGTGGAGATTAGAGGCCGCTGGTATGGTGATGTGCAGCGTGGGTTTCAAAACCCAGGTCTGTTGCTCAGCAGCTGTACAGCTTTGGTCAAGTCCGTTCACTACCTGAGCCTTAGTTTTTCCTCTTTAAAATGGACCCTGTAATGTCTATTTCATGGGCTCATGGTGGAAATTGGAAGTAGAGTTTCCTGTGGCACCCAGTGCGGGGCTAGCTCACTGTAGACCTCCAGATGTGGGTGGTTCTGACCCAGTGGGTCCTGCCGCTCTCAGGAGGTGATCCTGGTATTGCCGTGCGAAGCTCCAAGAGCCAGGCATCGCCTTATTGTTATACCCGTGGTTTGGCCTCTTAGGCTCTGCGGCCTCGGGTCCCCATTGGTCATGGACGGCGGTGTATTAGTCCGCCCCCAGGGTGAAGGGGCGGCACTTGCTCCGTGCCCAGTGGCTGTGCCCTCACAGCTCCCTTGTTCGACAGCCCTCCTGCATCGCCAGCCAGACTCAAGGAGCGCTCTGCCTGGCACCCTCCGAAGGGTTGGAGCCCATCTGCCCTGAAAGAAGATAGCACCGGGCCTGAGGAACCCGCGGCCTGGACGTGGGCAGCCACACCCAAGTCCAAGTCCCCTGACGAGGCCTGGCCAAACGGCAGTGGCGAGAATGGGCACTGCCCTGATGGTCACCTGGAGAGCACCCAGCCTGTGAGCCCTCATGGCGCTGCCTGGGACCGGCCTCCTGGTGTCCACTGCGCCCTGGGGAGGGCGCCTGCCTTTCCCAGGGGTGCAGAGGAACTGGACTTGTCTGAAATCCACATCCCAGAAGCTCAGGAAACAGGAACATCCTCAGGTTATTTTGCCTTCTCGAATGTGTGTGTCCCCGATGGTGGTGGTCCTTATCACAAGGAGTCTGTCAGCGACTCTGGCAACGTGGACCCAAAGCCTCCTGAGGCCCTGCCTGTGGGCACAGCCGTCGGAGGTGGCCTCTCCTCCTCTGCGCCTGACATGCTCAACCAGAACGGGGCTCTGGAGCAGCACGAAGACCTTCCTGGGGGCTGCAGCCAGGGCCCCGTTCCCAGGGAAGACCTCCCCAGGAGGACGAGCTGGCCGTTGCCATCGCCTGGCTTAGGTTCGAGGCAGGAAGGAACTAAGCTTCCAGTGGGGGGACAAGGCACGGAGCATTGTGTGGATGCGGATCCTAAGGGCCACTCAGCTCGTGGCCTGGAGCGCCACGTGGGCTCCGCAGACTCTCCAGAGGATGGCCCCTCTGCAGGCAGCGCTGACCCAAGGGAGACCGCAGCGTCCTGCGGAGAACTCGTGCGCGTGAACCTCTACACTCACAGCGTCAAAGGGCTGGTGCTGTCCCTGCTGGCTGAGGAGCCGCTGCTGGGGGACCACGCCGCTGTGGAGGAGGTGGTGAGTGTGCACAGACCCACCCCGGCTCCCCTGGCGCCTGCCCACCTCCCAGAACGTGGACCGGCGGGGAGGCACTCCCACAGCCCTGCCTCACCTCGACCCTGTGCGGGAGTCTGTATTTACCTGGGCAGGTGATGTGTCCGCCTCCCCGGACGTGTGGGCGCCAGTGAGAGCAGGCCCCACGCAGAGCGAGTTCTGTCTCACTTTGCTCCCAGTGTCTCAGGTGGAGAGACCAGGTCGGGGTCTAGGTGCTGGCTGTGTGATGGGGGTCCTCATCAGCCGTGTGGGGTGGTGACAGGTCCTGCCTTTCCAGTCCCAGTGCGATGGTGTGGGCAGTGACCACTTGCACAGCATTGCTGTGCCATGGCCACCACTGGTGGCCTCACTTCTGAGCCTGGGCAGCACTAGGCTGTGAGTTGGCTAGAGTCTGTCCTCTGCGTGGGTCACAGCCAGTGTCGGTAGTTCGCTGGAAGCCCCTGCATTATACCCAAGTGGAGCTTCTTCCTAGAGGGCCAGGGACATCTGAAGTCCTGACTGGCTCAGAAGGTACCCCTTACCCCATTCCAGCCCCTTCTGTGCTGTGCTTCCGGTGGTACCTTCTCAGGGCCTACCCTAGAGATGAAGTTGCTATAGTAACAGCCTGGCTGTAGTTGCTGGGGAAATGGTAGCAATAGGAATAGGAGGTTGAAATCACTGCAGGGCAAATGGTGTCCTGGGGCTTGCCTTGTTTTTTTTTCTTAAAGCTATTATTCTGAGTGTGTCTCATTAGCATGCAGGGCTCATGATCCTCCATAAACGAGCAAGTCACCTTGGAGCTTGGAGGAGGAGGGACACAGCTTCCTTCCTCAGAGCCCCTGGCTAGAGGCTGCTCCCCTCCAGACAGGCCACTTATCTCTCCCCGGCCACTTCCGTTCCCTCCTTCACCACAGCTCTGAGTGGTGTCTCCAGCAAGGACTGCAGTTCCTACGCCCATCTCCCTGCCCGGGCCTTGGTTTCCATGGTTGCTCTGCTTAGCCCTGAGCTGTGGACATGTTACTACTTCAAGGTCCAGTGCCTGGGCGCCATCAAGCAGATATGGTATCTCTCTCTTACCTTCCCCCGAAAAAGAAAAAACAGTTCAGGCTGCATTTGAAGGAGGAAGTCAATTAAGGTGTATTCTGTACACTCAGTACATGCTGTTTTACATCTGCTTTTTCAGCCAGGCTTTAGAACAGTTCTGCGGGGAGGCCTTATACCCCCATGTTATCAGCAAGAACACTGGGCCTCGTCCAGATAAAGACCTCATTACTGCACGTGGCGGGCCCGGAGTTCTTGTGTCTCGTCCCCCACCCCAGCCTCCCTGTCCTGTAGGAAGGTGAAGAAAAGGGGGAATGCCCAGCCTTCTGTGACTCTTCATATGTGGACGTGTCACTTGGTCTGCCTCAGCCGATCCATGTTGTCAGGGCAGCTGCCTCCATGGGCTTTCACGTAAAGTGGAGTTAGCATTGGGTAGTCCCCGCGAGAGAGTGCAGTGCGAGAAAGGAGAGAAACTCGTCTTTCCTAGAGAGAGTAGGGTGTAGCTAACAGATCAGCCTGCTGGTCTGAGTGGGGTTGGAGGACCAGGCACAAAGGTTGTCTGTTGTATGACTTTGGGAGAGATCTTTCACTGTCTTTTTGTCCCAGACCTGATTTCTGTACACTGCTGTCTAGAAATGCATTTGTCCCTGCAGAATGGCAGCTGCATCTCAGAGGTGACAGTGAGCACACCCCCTTGAAAGGGCTCCTTGGTTGTGTCACACACTGCCAAGGCACCCTGGTGTCATTTGCCCCCTTGCGTTTTAGTGGATCACCCGCCACTCTGTGTTTGCCCAGGGTGGGCAGCTGGGAGGTGGACCAAGCAGATGAGCCCAGGAGCAGCCGGGAGAGATGGGGATTAGCTCAGAGGGAACAGACTAGACTCACACCAGGGGGCAGCAGAGAGCCACTGAGCCTTTCCTGCTCAGAGCCCAAGATACTCTCTCACTGACCTTCAGACGCAGTGATCCCACCGGATCTTCCTGGCTAGGCAGGGCGATGAGCTGTCCGTGTACAGCAGATGGGGCTGGGGGTTAGTGCAGAGTGTGACCCCGAAATGTGAAAGTGCACCCCTGCCCCGTGAAGCCAGTGTTTCTTAGTGGATGCGTGTGTCACTGCAGTCTCTTCACCTCCTGGCACGCTTTGCATGTTTGAGCCCCTTGCTTTGCTGTGGACCAGAGGCAGGAGGGCCCAGAAGTTAGCCCCTGCTGTGCATCACCGCGGGCCGTTGTGAGGGTTGCATGCGTAGTAGCGTGTGTTGGTGGAGTTGGCCGACCTTTAATGCTGAGGAACACGGAGGAGATATTTTCCACGCTGAACAACTATTCAGCTCTGCTGTTACAGCACAAAACTTCAGACTGTATAAGCGGTGTGGCTGTGTTCCGTAACACTTCCTTTATGGACACGGAAATTGGAACTCCAGTAATTTTCACATATCACGATGTCGTTCTTTTGACTTTCCCCCCAACCCTGTGAAACTGTGAAAACTATTCTTAGCTCTCAGGCTATACAAAACCAGAGAATGGGCTAGGTTTGGTCCAGACAGTGGTTTGCAGACCCCAGTGTATATGAAAGCACTTGGTTGCTAGTAAAAAATTGTCCTTGTCATCTGATCTGGTATGCTGTGATTGTGCATTTATAGTTAAGTGGTTTTATCTTGAGTACAAGTCAGGCAGAAGATTCCAGAAGCAGAGCTCAGTGCCTACAGGGAAAACTCAGGTTCTGGCACGTCTCATTCTCTGTTCCCATCATCCCTTCCTTTGGGCACCCGCTCAGGATGGTGGGGCTGTCTGTGACCAGGCTCCCCTTCCAGGAGGCTGTGGTTTGACTTCCCGGTGAGTGCTGTGTGGGCGAGCACATCTGTTAAACTCCCCTGGTGTGACTGGAGCAGCGATCTGAGCAGGAGGCCTTTGACTCACCTTCCCCGACCACGTGTCCTTGGACTTCACCCTACCCCTCCGGGTGGGCCAGGTTGCTCCGAGGTGGGAGGTCCTGCCATGGGGCGGCTCTCCTGCTCACTCATTGGGCAGGCACTGACTGAGCACAGCCTAGGAGCCCGGCACGCTGCCAGGCATTGCTCACACACAGTGAGTGTGTAAAGTAAGGCCTTGTGTGTCTAACCAGTTGCCTTTGAATGGCATTTTGGAGACGTTCGGACAGAGGGAGGAACTTGAGCCCACCATGAAAGTGGCCCTGCATCTTCAGGACGCGCGTCTCAGAGGCCTGCTGTCTGCTCTGCACCGCCCACGTGCACTGGCTCTCACACAGGTCTGGGGCAGTCGTCCACCGCGGACAAGTCGCGGGTGCTTGTTCACAATGACAATTTTCATTTTCTTTTTAAGATTTTATGTGTTTATTTTTAGAGAGAGGGGAAAGGACGGAGAAAGAGAGGGAGAGAAACATCAGTGTGTGGTTGCCTTCTGCACGTCCCCTACTGGGGACCTGGCCCGAAACCCAAGCATGTGCCCTGACTGGGAATGGAATCGGTGAGCCTTTGCTTCACTGGCCGACACTCAGTCCACTGAGCCATACCAGCCAGGGCTAATTTTCATTTTCTTGATTCTTTACAAAAATGCATTTTTCCAGGGTTTCACTTTAGAGTTTACGAAGGATTTTTATCTGTGCTGTTTCACTCTATCCACTCAACAGCCCTGTAGTAGTCCCATTTTGCAGGTGAGAAAAAAAAGAGGCATGGGAAATTCAGTCACTGTCCTTGATCATCTGGCTAGGAAGAGGCTGAGCCAGGATGCCCTTCACCTGGGATCCATCTGCTGCTGGCCTTCTTGGGACAGTGGCCTTCTTGTGGCTGAAGCAGCCCCAGGGGAGCCCCAGGAGGCTCTGTTTTAGACTGAGTCCATCAGGATGTGACCAGTGTACTTGGAAAAGCCCAAAGTGGAGCCGAAGAATACCACGCAGCTGTAGTAGAATATTTTAAGGACGAAAAAAGTGAATCATTAGGTTGCAATCATTATATACGGTTTGATCCCATTGTTAGTTTACAAAGAAAGCATCACACCAAACGGCATTCCACCGTTCTCAGCTGCACTTGCACACGACTCTTCCCTGGAAGGGTTTTTTAAATACAGGTGCCTGGGCCTCGCCTCCCGAGCAGCCTTTTCAGCCGGTTCCTCCCCTGAACCAGAGTACAGGAAGCCGTCTGACTGACACGCCTCGGCCCTTCCAAGCATGGTGCCCAGCTGGCACCTAGGGTGCGTCTGAGAGCCATGAAGCCCTTGCAGACAGTGGAGGGCGGGCCAGCCCAGGCCCGGCTAGCCCAGGCCCGGCTGAGCAGCCCTGGGGGCGTGTGGTGGGCCAGCCGCAGTGCTGGGAAATGGTGCGGCCTCCCTGAGAAAGTCGTCACTGGAGGGAGAGCATAAAGGAGCTGACGACACTGGCTGTTTCTGGCTGGTGGCATTATGGGCCATTTCTCTTCACTTTCTTCTTTTAAAATTTATTTTTCTGCCCACCTCCATTTTCTGATTTTTCTACAACTTAAAAAAGCATTAAAACATAAGGGCAGAAGTTAATATTTCTCTAAAAATGGGTAAAAACATTGGGCAGGGCTTGGTGCTGACTCAGGGAGCCATGCAGATACTCTTGGGATGAGTCTTTGCTGAGTGTGGGCCCGCGGAGGTTAACTCTGCAGCCGTGACCCTGTCGGGCTCCTTTGCAGTACCACAGTAGCCTGGCCTCTCTGAACGGGCTGGAGGTCCACCTGAAGGAGACGCTGCCCCGAGATGAGGCCACCTCCTCCAGCAGGACGTACAACTTCACACACTACGACCGCATTCAGAACGTGTTGATGGGTAAGAGGCCTAGTGTGGGCCCTGGGCCCCTCCGGCGGGGGGAGATGAGGCAGGGGCCCGGCGCCCGGGGGTGCTGGTGCTGTCCCGAGCTGGCTGCTGTGCAGAGGGTTAGGGTGCAGCTTCCTGACTTGCAGCCCAGCTCCCACTGTGTTTAAAATGTGCCTGGCAAACACTTCCTTGCTCATTTGTCTTTTTTTGGCTGTTTCTCCAGTGTTTTGAGAGAAGCACACACATGTTCAAATATCTGTGATAAGGTTCTGCCTCAAAATTTTGATACTCATGCACAAACCAGTGTTGCTTATTATTGGGGACAGAGTGTGCTCTGGTGCCTGGTGGCAGCTGTCGGCGCCCAGCACCCTCGGCAGGCCTCTCCCACTCAGCACCCGCACTCACGGCCATGAGCCATGCTTGGTCCCAGCTGACAGTGCGGGTCGGGGAGGCGTGTGGAGGGGGTCTGCTGCTCACAGCCTCTGTGTCCTCTTCTGGAAGCGAACCTGCCGCAGGTGGCCACGCCCCAGGATCGCCGCTTCCTGCAGGCCGTCAGCCTGATGCATTCCGACTTTGCCCGGCTGCCCTCGCTGTACGAGATGACCGTCAGGTGAGCTTCCCCGAGAGTCACCCTCACAGTCCTGCACCAGCAGCCGCCCTCCCTGGGGTCCCAGGCGGGGCCTCCTGCATAACTAAATGACGAGCATCCCAGCTGCCGTCTTCGAGGCCTTCTTTCATTCGCCCCCTGGCTCCATCATCTGCTCTCATGCCTTTCCGTGCCCCACCCCGGGGCTCAGACCCACTCTAGACCCTGGGCTACATCCGTGAGGGCACCCGAGGTCCACACCAGCTCAGAGCTTTTATTCGTCCCTGGGGAAGGAGCGTGCCTGTCTCCTTGTCATGAATGATGCCAAGGTGCCGTCATCTTCTGACCTAACGGGCCGTCCCGCCTTCTCCCAGATCTGTGCAGTACAGCGTTCCCCGCAGCACCCCCGAGATGCCCTTGGTTGGTGGTTCGGTGGATACTGCTCCAGCTTTGGTTGGTTTTAGTTTCCATTTTTTGTGTGTAAGATGTAGATCATTTGTATTTAGTATTTTCTTAGTATTTTTGTATTTTAACTATTATTTAAAAGTCTTCCTTCTAGAAAACAGGGTCACACTAACACTCTGTTTTGCGAGTTCCTTTCCCACTGTGTCGCATGTCCGGAACCCCTCCATGCCAGTAGATAGAGATCTGTTCCTTATCACTGTAACTCACAGTGTTTAACCAAGCGAATTCCTCTTTTCTCCCTACGAGCTTCTCTGCAAAACCGGCAGCACGGTGTAAGGCAAGTTAGAAGGTCGGAGGGGAGTGCTGTCGTGTCTGCACGGTCTGCGTGGTCTGGGCTGATTTGGGCAAGAGCGTGACTCCTCCTCATTTAGCCGATGAGGACTCTGCAGCACAAATAAGACAGTGACTTGCCCCAGGGTTGCACCCAGGATTGAACCCTGGCCTCCTGGACTCTAAATTACCTGCTCTTTCCACACGTACTTCCAGGCTCAGGGCAGCATGGTTGAGGGGGAGGTGCCTGGAGCCCAGGCCCTCGTGGTGATGAGGCTCTGAGGCCTGAGTGTTTCGGCTGCGCGGGGCCCTCTGCAGCCAGTGGTTCACTCTTCTCTCCACTATACATGTGTCTTCCTGGCTTTAAGTCAGCGCTGCCCCAGGCTGGCAACCTAGATGTGGTTTGCGCCTACAATCACTGGTTTGGGAACTGGCTTTGGTGGGTGTGGGCGTGTGTATCTATTCTGTGAGCAGTGGAAATAAATAAAATGTCAGCATCTGAGCCATCAGCTGTGTTCTGGCCCTACAGCACTTTACCTTTCTTGGTGCTGAGAGGGCTTTAGCGTTGGGATATGTAGCTGATTTTAAGAATAGTAACAAACAATGCCATTTCTTAAAAACTCACCATGTGCTAAGCAATATATATGTATATGTATGTACATAATATAATATAATATATATATATTATATATATATGTATGTATGTATATATATATCCCTACTCATTTAATCTCTTTAAAAACCCCAGTGACAGGATGTCCTGCTGCCAAACCCATCTGACCGATGGGAATGCTGGGGCTCAGAGAGGCCGAGTCGCAGCTGTGGGCACTCAGCCGGGCTGGGGTTAGCTCGTCGCCACCAGGCCCTGGCGCCCTCTTCATGGCCGTAACAATGCAGCCACGACTTGTCCTGCTGGTCCAGTGAGGAGCACAAAGCACTGTGGGCCTTCCGGCCCCTCGAGGTCCCAGAGGGAGAAGCTGGAGGAGGAGCGTAGGTCCTCTTCCCTCCTTGCGCGGAAGGAGAGACCTGGGTGAGGGGAGCCTCAGTGGTCCCCGACTCCGTCCTCTTCCACTAGATGAGGGGAGACGGGGGCCCGGTGGGGAAACAGTTCAAGACAGGATCCAGGAGCCCGCTGGTCCCCTGGCCCCAGAGTTGGTCCTCTCGGGTGGGTCCTCCTCTGCACCGGACCCTCATCCCTCCCTCCTCTCCGGTGTCCTCAGGTTCCCTGCCACTTTATTTTCATCCCAGTCTTCCATCCCCTGGATCACCTCGCTCCTCATCCCGCTGCTCCATGTGTGTAGAGGACTAGCCCCCGCTCAGGTGCTTGTCATCGGGGCCAGACAGCACCACGCGCCTCTGAGCCTCGGGCTCCTCGCCTGTCAGATGGGATGACGCTGCTAGTGCGTGGGGAGTGAGGAGGGGGCCGGGCTACGTTTTGCACAGCCGCTCCTGTATCTACAAGGCACGCACCCATCAGTTCATTCATTCAGTTGGTACAGCTTTGGACTGTGTCACCTGTGGCTGTGGCCACCGTGGACAGTCCATGTGGACGGTCCCAGCATTTAGGGAGCTGAAAGGAAGATGGTTATTGCCACCGAACCTGAAATTCAGGCGAAGAAGTGGGACCCAGAGCCGTGACAGCTGCGCCCACAGCCCATGGTGTGCTGAGCTGCGCCTGAGCAACCTCGTGCGGTCCCGGCATGGCCTCAGGTCTGCTCAGGCCGAGTCGGACTGATGCCTTCTCTCTTTGTCCCGTAGAAATGCCTCCACGGCCGTGTACGCCTGCTGCAGCCCTGCCCAGGAAACCTACTTCCAGCAGCTGACATCGGCCGTGCGGAGCTCTGGCTTCCCAAGTCCCCAGGACGGCGCCTTCAGCCTCCCTGGCAAAGCCAAGCAGAAGCTGCTGAAGCACGGGGTGAACTTACTTTGAACTTGGCCACAGTGGGAAGGTCATCACCCCAGGAGGTGACTGTCAAATGAAATACCAACAAAGGAAACTATGCCTTTTTAAACAGAAAAAACTTCTGTTTTTCCAGAATATTCCCTTTTTTAGGAACTTAGGATGCTTGAGTGTTTGATACTCCATTTAGAGATTGGAGTGGGACAGGTGGTCCCTCAGGAGCTGGAGCGTGGGATAAAGACCTTCATTACACTGGCGGTGTTGGGGCCTGAACGGGCGCTGTGGCTCCTTGCACCAAAGAGGGACAGGGCCAGTTAGATCCCTGTCACCCTGAACTTGAGGCACCTGACATCTCCTGAGCGCATCTCCACAGAAGTTCAGGTTGGCATCTTTCCTGGAACCTAGCTGTCCCTAGTCTGGTGTGTTCCAGCCGTGTCTGCAGGGAGCGAGGTGAGGGGTGGCCACAGGGAAGAGCCGGGCTCGGTAGCAGGCAGCCCAGACGCCCGCTTCTCAGTTAGGGTGCCGTCCTCCCGGGAGGGCTGGGCCTGTCGGGTGGAACCGCCTGGTCTGAATTCTGGTTCCACGCTGGGAGCCTGTTCTGTGGAGTACCCATCGTGGGCAGGTCTCGATAGTGTGAAAGGGCGTTGGTGCGAAGAAAAAGCCGGGGGTGCAGAGACTGGAAAACCGGGTGATGCCAGGCCGGGCTGCGCGTGTTTGGGCCAGGTGGCTGCTTCCCCCGAGCGAGGGTCCCCAGTGGGAGTTGGCAGAGCGTGGCGGGGCGAAAGCAGAACTGCGCTCTCTGGTGGCCGCTGCGGGTGCCGTGTGCGAGGGAACTGCAGTGGTCTGTGTTTCTGGGCGGTGTGGCCACCTCGGTCTGGTACGTCACAGTCAGACGCGTTATGAGAATGCAGTGAGGACCCCAAGGTGAGCACACCGGCTGGCCAAAGGGTCTGCACGTTTTTCCGTAAAGTAAAAGACACATTTTCCTTCCCACCAGTAACTTTACTGATTTGGGTATTTTGAGTACGTTGGCTCTCTCCCGCGTGGTATAACGCTGATTTGTTCTCAGTTAGTGTCTCAGTTTGATAGCTGTCAAGTTCAACTGGCCCACCCGACCGTGGAGCATCATCCAGAGAGAAATCTCCAGCACAAAACTTCGCAAACCACTTTCGACAGTCACATTCGACAGTCACATTCAATCAGTCACAGTACCTTCTCCATACATGGCACAAATCTTTTTTTACATTTCAGTTGTCTTTTTACCTTTCTTGAAATAATAAAGGGTAATATGCTGAAAATGTGTACTTTCTTCCACCTTTAATATTAAAATAGCTACACAAAAATTCACCAATTTGGTTTTTTTTTTAATGCACCCTGATATGACAGCTGTCACGATACAATCCTACAAAATTGTTTCGAATGAACTTGAGGACACCCACTCTACTAGAGCCATCTTACAGGGAAAAAACCAGATGAACTCTTTTGGCCAACCCACTATTTAGCAGAGTCATAACTGAATGTTTACCAGGAGATCCCATTTGAAGACTAGGGGGTTAATAATCCCGTGTGAGCGAGCAAATGCCTAATGTGTATGACATGGTGTCCTTTTCTTCAGACAACTTTCCAAAGGTTAAAATAAAATAGCCGAATGTGCCTCTGAGTCCTGAGTAATTGAACACATAGTAACATTTCTAGTGACAAAGGTAAGAGCTGCGGTATTTTATATACATACGTGTGTGTATGCACGTATTTTGTGTGTATGTTCTCTTTTACTTGCCTGATTACTGTGGCCAGGCGAAGAAAGTGCACCTCAGGATGGTCTCTCTGCAAGGGTGACGGTCACAGCCAGCTGCGCCGAGCAGCCCCAGCTGGCCCTTGTCACCACCCTTTCACCCACCTGCCTCTCACTGGCCGGCCTAAGAGGGCGATCTTCCAAGGTGGAAGGTGATTGTATCTCCAGTGAGGATGAATGCATATTTTCTTTCTTCTCTGCTAAGTTCTCCGAGAAGAAACTCCATGACAGGCCTCCAGGCCAGCCACTCGGAGATCCTTCACCACTCACACGTAAGGCGCTCCTTTTCCTCTTCTCTCGCGGGGTATTTTTAAGAGCCAAACTTTCCCTTTCACTCACTGGTGCTGCAGAACGGCGACACCCCCAGAGTCTCGAGCGCGGTGGAATTACAGGCTGTTTGTGTGTTGAAACGGGCACAGAGCTGGGGCCGGGAACCCGATTTCATCCGCCCCCTGGGAGCTCGGCTCACTGCCTGTGTTCAAGGACTCTTCACACAAGAGCTGTTCACAAGGAAGTCGCTGGGCTCTCACTGGGCCCTTTCCTCGATGTCAGGCCTTCGGCAGATCTTAATCATACTTGTTTTGCGTTCAGAAACCTCTTCCCATCTCCTCTCCCATGGCTGCTGCTGAGCTACAGATGCTTTTCATACAGAATGCTTCTGTTTCCCAGCATCAGTGCTCCGGGCAGCCAGGTGCTTCCCTTAGTTGAGCCTTAACAGCGAAATGCCAGGCACATGGTTAGCGCAGCAGAATGAAGACCCATGTGCGGTCGCTTTAAAATACGTTCACAGATTTCTCTGCGGCAATTTAGGGACCCAATTCCTGTCCCTTGAGCGTGGGTTGCACTTAGTGACTTGTTTCCAATGAACAATGCAGGAAAACACATTGGGACTCCGAGGGCAGATTATAAAACACACCACAGTGTCCACCCCTCTCGGCTCACCTGTCATCGGGGGCAGCTGGCATGTGAGCAGTGGAGCTGCTCGCAGGAGAAGCCCTAGGGGCGGGGCCCTGCAGAGAGGCGTGCCGGCGAACCTTGTTGGAAGCAGGTCCCGCAGTGCCGGCCGACACCTGTCGGCGCCTCCATTGAGAACCGGAGCCGGAACTGGCAAGCTAAGCCACTTCCAGACGTCTGTTTCAAGCCTTTCTTCTGGAGTAATCTGTTACACAGCAACAGGCAACACAGTCGTGTGCCCATGTCTCGTCCTCAAACTAGGTCCTTACAGCTTTGGTGTATGGGCTCCAGCTGAATGCAAGACAGAGCATCAGTCTCTGGGCCCAGCTGCCACCTTGCCCACCTCAGAGAACTGGGCTGGTTAACCAAGGAGGAAAGGGTGAGTGCCCCTCACCTTCCTTCCCACAAGTTCCAGAGCCTGGCATTTAAAAGCCAGTGGGGTCCCTGCATGCTT
>PVKM010042558.1:0-12773 GCA_004027735.1 Carollia perspicillata
GAAAAGGAAAAAGTTGATATTGGCTATGTTCCATAAAGCTAACTTCCGACCTTGTCAATGCCCTAACACAAGTGTTAGAGAAGCACGTATAGATTAAACATGTTTTAGTAAAGAAAAAAAAGTCATTAACATTTTAGTTACATTGCTTTTGGTATCATAGAGTTTTAATAGCTTTTATTTTCCCATTATGGATATCATCTGCTTTCAGCATCCACATGTGTAATACTATACTTTATTATATTTTACAATAACATGGATAAGGTACTATTTTGCAAGATTTAGCAGTTTTTTTATTTTAGTTTAATTTTTTCAAACAACACTACATTGTATACTTTCAAATAATTTTTTTTATGTTTAAAACCTAGAAAGTACTATTTTGAGACAGATCCCAAATTTCTCTCAAACTCTTTTTCTAAGAGCAATATATTTTAAGCTCTCATTAAATGTCAAATTTATTGTAAACAAAGGTGTCCAATGTCATGTTTTCAGCAAAATACATACAAATCAATGAGATATTTATGAGAATCATAGAAATCACAGGAAGAGATTTTCAGATGTGATTTGGTTCATTTTCATTTCTTCTGTTGGGCTTTATATTTGCCATAGCAGAGAAAGATATGGATCAATGTTCTTTATTTCATTCAGAGATTATCACATCTTTGAACATTATGAAATTCATCATTCATTTATTCAAGATTTATTGTATGTTAAAAGATACAAATGTAAAATTTTTTTGTGAAAAGATGTTCACTGCATAGTAATTGACATGTGTAAACAAAAGAAATTCACTAAGTTGAGACATATTATGGTAGAATTATGCAAGTAAAGGAATTGCTACTTATGATGGGGATTGGAGAGGACAGTAAATGCTTTACAGAGAAGTTTCCCTTGACTTGTAAAATAAGGCACAATATTTACCTGGCAACTCTTCTTACTGATGGGGGTTTATGGTGAAAAAATTTGGCATTCAACTTTAATAAATGTTATTTATGTTCTTACCCCAACATACCCAAGATGTAATCTTTTCAGTTTTCCATAGTTAAAGTTATAAAAGTCATACTCCTTCCTGCCTCACTTCAGTTAATTAACACCATAAAAGTACTAAAGTTAGCTATAATTTATTGATACCATCTATTAGGCACTCTGCTGAACGCTTTACATAAATCATCTCACTTGATCCTCATAACACCTCTATGAGGAGGGATATTATTTAACTGCCATTAATTAATTTGCCTAATGTCACAACTTGAATTATTTTTGAAGAGGTTGGGAAATGGTGGTGGTGGAATCTGTTTAAATAAAAGATCCTCTTCTGGACTGTCCTTTCTTAGGATTCCCAATGTTCTAAATATATTGGTAAGAAAATGTGATAAAGGATCCATGATGGCAGAGTAGTGAATGGAAGTTACACTAACATCCTCCCAGGACTAATCTGCAATTACAATTAAGTTGTGGAGAAATCACCTGGAACAAACAACTGAACAGTAGCAAGAGAGAAGTGTTATAACCACAGACAGACAGAAGAAACAGATTCAGCACAACCTGACTGGAAGGGAGTGCAGTGGAGATGTGAGAGGGCTGGATGGGCACCTGCAGGCAGCTGCAACAGAGGGATAATTAAGTGGCCAGTTTGAATCCCCTGAGAAATTGTGGGGTCTAAATCCTAAGCTGGGATTCCCAACCTAGAGCACTAGAGCAATGCACAGATAACAACCAACTGCGAAAAGCGGGAAGGTTGGTCTCTGCTGCAGATGGATAGCTAGAGAAGCAAGGAGCCCTTTAATGGGCCAACACATACATCTTAATTTGCAGCCACTTACCCTGTGCTCTGGCAAAGGGGATGGCAGGGTGCACTAGAGATGCTTGAGGAGAGACTGGGGATGGAGGCTTTGGGGAGAGAACTGAAAGCATAGATGCAGGGATCCTGGTGCTGGTGCTGAGTCACCTTCCATACTGCAGCAGCCATCCTGTGCAGGCAGACCACTTCCCACCAAGGTGCAGCAGTCTGATGGGAAACAATAGCCCCCACGGTAGGAGGGACTCTGCCCCACCCTGTGGTGCTTAAGCCGAACTGCTGAGTGTAGAGTGGCTAGATTAACAACTGTAGGAGACAATCATAGACAGTAGATCTCCGGCAGTCTCCAATAGGCTACCTAAGGTCATATGGGGTCAACATCTGACCTCAGCAGAGGCAGATCCAGAAAGAAAAACAGTGGTAAATACTAGATGCTACTGAGATGAAATCTGCCATGTTCTCCATGATTCGAGATATTTGCTTTCCTGCATAGCTTTTTAACATTGATTTCTTGTCCTTTAAGTTTGTGTATATTAACTCACTAGAATTTATACTATAGTTTATTTCAATTCATATATTTTGCTCCTCCTTTCTTTTACCCCACTTTACTATCTTCTTTCCTCTCATTATTTTCATGTTAAATTTTGTTGTCTCTCTTGCTACAACATGTTTCCATTCCAAACTCTTACTATTTCTCCCCCATCCCAGCCTCACAAAACCAATTTTCTTGTTGATGGTCATCTCACATCTTTTTTCCTGCTCTTAAAATACCTGCATTCTCCCTCCACCTTTAGCAGTATTTGCTAGCTGGTTGTGGGTAGGGCAGTTGTTGCATTTATTTTAATTTTATCTCTAGATCTTCACTAATTTTGTATTTCAAATCTTGAATTTTACCATTCCCTGCTCCAACTCTTTTTTTTTCATCTCAAATTTTAATTTTGCCCTGTTTTAGTCTGGTTTTCATTCCTCACTCTTAGTGTTCCCTCTAACTCTATCATCAAAAAATCACTTCTCTTTCTTCTAGGCATCTCTTAAGCTTCTTTCTTTTTTCTTTTTTTCCTTCTTATTCCCATCCCACCTGTTAATTTTAATTCGTGTGTTGCTGATAGTGCTGTGGTAGATCTTTCTCTTCAATTTGGTTCTTGTTAAACCTAATATGATATACTTTCCTTCTCTTACTCCATTCTGCCTTCTTCTTTCCCTTGTTTATTTATGATGTAAATTTTACTTTTCCATTGCTCTAATTCTCTACTCTTATAAGTGCTCCTCCCTCTACCTTATTGAAATCATTGTTCTTTCAGTAGATCATCTCATATTCACTGTCCTTTCTTATGATACTCTTAATCTCTTTCCACCCTTATTAATACTGGTTTATTTGTTGTTAATGCTGGGATTGCAGGTGAGAGTTAGTTTTGTGGGTGTGATTTTGTTTCCTGGGCTTTATGGTTTTGTTCTGGCAACACCTGCACAATAGCGTAAGAGATGTGGTGGGTGAAGTGACCCTCAGTAAACCAGCTGGAGGGAAGGACCCACCAAAGAAGGATACAACAACAATCAAAACCCAATTATGTCCAGAGAGCCAACATAAACAGCATAAAGGGAATCCCAAAAGTATCAAGTTCAGGAGATCAAGGAGATTGCACCTCTGAATTATACAGGTCTCCTACTATAGAAGTTCATTTACACAACAAAGACAGGGAATCAAAACATATCAATTTAAGAAGCAGAAGCAAGCAAGAAGAGTTTCCCCCAAAATGAGAAGACAAAGAAACAACCCCTAATGGAAAGGAAAGTAGGAAACCCCAGAAAGAGTGCTAAGTGAAACAGAGGCAAGTAAACTATCAAATATTGAGTTCAAAACAAAGGTTATAAGGAAGATCAATTAGCTAAGTGAGGATCACAAAAAACTACAGGGAAGCTATAAAGAACTTGTTGCAAATTACATCAGCATGAAAAGGTCATAGAAACTGTCAACAAGAGCCAGGAGGAAATGAAGAACACAATTTCTGAATTGAAAGAAGGAATCAAAATCAGGCTAAATGAAGCAGAGAACAGAATCTGCAAACAGGATTACAAGGTAAAAAGAAAATTGTCAGAAAGAGCAAGAAAAGGAAAAAAAGAGTGAGAAAGAATTAAGAGGGGTAAGGGAACTGCAGGGCAACATGAAATGTAATAATATTCATATAATAAGGATACCAGAAGGAGAATAAGAGAAGCAAGAGATAGAAAACCTGTTTCAAAAAGCAATGATGGAAAATTTCCCTAAAATGATGTGTGAAAAATTCACACAAGTTCAGGAAGCACAGAGGGTTCCAATCAAGAGGAACTCAATGAGGCCCACTTCAAGACACATCATAATTAAAATGGCAAAATTCAAAGACGAAGAGAGAATATTAAAGGTAGCAAAGGAGAAACAGCTAGTAACATACAAAGGGGCTCCAATGAAACTAGCAGATAACTTCTCAACAGAAACACTACAAGCTAGAAAGGAAAGGCAAGAAGTATTCCAAGTAGTGAAAAGCGTAGATCTGCACCCAAGACTACTCTAACCAGTAAGGCTCTCAATTAAAATGGAAGGTGAAATAAGGAGTTTCCCACACAAAAGAAGGCTGAAAGAATACATCTCCACCAAACCAGGATTGCAAGATATGCTAAAGGGACTGCTTTAAGAAGATGAAGAAAAAGAGTGAGAGAGGGAGGAACACAGGTGTAAAGCAGAAAAATGGCAATGAATAAGTAACTATTGATAATAATCTTAAATGTAAATGGGTTAAATGCTCTAATCAAAGACATAGGGTAGCTGAATGTATAAGAAAACATGTTCCACACATATGCTGCCTACAAGAGACTCACCTCAGAATAAAATAACTATACAGACTGAAAGCAAAGGTTTGGAAAAAATATTCTAAGCAAATGGACAGGAAAAAAAAGCTGTGATAGCAATGCTGATATCAGACAAAAAAGACTCGAAAACAAAAGCCATAAAGAAAGATACAGAAAGACACTTCATAATACTTTAGGGAAGAATTAGTCAGGAAGACATAAATATTATAAACATGAATTCACCCAACATAAGAGCACCCAAATATATTAGGAAAATATATTGGGGGACTTCAAGAAAGAGATAGACAGCAACACACTTATAGTAGGGAATTTTAACATCATACTGTCAATAATGGATAGATTTTCCAAACAGAATCAGCAAGGATATTGTGGCACTGAACAATGCACTAGATCAAATAGACTTAACTGATATATATAGAACTTTTTATCTCAAAGAAGCAAAAATGAACATTCTTTTCAGGTGCACTGGAATATTTTAAAAAATAGCCTACATGATAGGTGACAAAATAAGCCTCAACAAAATTGAGAAAACTGAAATCATATCAAGCATTTTCTTGGCCCACAAGGGCTTGAACTAGCAACCAATCTCAAGGAAGATATTCAAAAACATTCAAATTCATGGAGACTGAATAGCAGGCTATTAAACAATGAATGGGTCGAGAATGAAATTAGAGAAGAAATCAAAAAGTTTCCAGAAACAAATGAAAATGAACTCACAACAGTCCAAAACCTATGGGACACAGCAAAGACAGTCCTGAGAGGGAAGTTCATAGTGATACAGGCCTACCTAAAAAAGATAGAAACATTTCAAATAAACAACCTAAGATGACATCTACAAGAACTGGGGAACAACAAACAAAGCCCCGAGTGAGTAAAAGGAAGAAAATAATCAAGATCAGAGCAAAGTTAAATGACAGACTAAAATAACAATTCAAAGATCAATAAATCCAGGAGCTTGTTCTTGAAAATATAAACAAAATTGATAAGCTTTTAACCAGACTTATCAAGAAAAAAAGAGAAAGGACCCAAATAACCAGTAATGAAATAGGAGAAATTACAACTGATACCAAAGAAATACAAAGGATTATAAGAAATTACTACAAAGAACTATATGCCAAAAAATTTGAAAACCTGGGTGAAACGGACAAATTTCTAGGAAACTAAAATCTTCCAAAATTGAATCAAGAAGAAGTAGAAAGCCTGAGGAGATTGATAACAGCTGGTGAAACTGAAACAGTAATCAGAAAACTCCCGACACACAAAAGCCCTGGGCCAGATGGTTTCACAGGAGAATTTTACAAAATATTTAATGAAGAGCTAACCCCTATCCTTCTCAAACTATTCCAAAAAATCTGAGAAGAGGGAAGACTCCCAAACTCTTTTTTGAGGCCAGCATCATCCTAATTCCCAAATGAGATAAAGACACAACAAAGAAAGAAAACTATAGGACAATATCAATGATAAATACCAATTTATTTAAAATACCAATAACATATTTCACAGGTATAGAACATACATTTCAAAAATTTAAATGGAATCACAAATGACTCCAAATAGCCTCAGGATTTTTGAAAGGGAACAAAGTAGGAAGGATCACAATACCTCATATCAAACTATATTACACAGCCACTGTAATCAAAACAGTCTGGTTCTGGCATAAGAACAGATACATAGATCAATGGAACAGAATAGAGAGTCCAGAAATAGACCCATGTCTCCATGGTCAATTAATATTCGACAAAGGGGGCAGGAGCACAAAATGGAGTAAAAATAGCCTGTCAATAAATGGTGTTGAGAAATTTGGACAGCTACATACAAAAAAAATGGAACTCAACCACCAACTTAACACCATACACAAAAATAAACTCAAGATGGGAAAAGACTTTAATATAAGTTTGGACACCATATAAGTCCTAGAGGAGAACATAGGCAGGGAATTTTCAGATATTCTGCACAGCAATATTTTCACCAACATGTCCCCAGAGCAAGGGACATAAAGGAAAGAATAAACAAATGGGACTTCATCAAATTAAAAGGCTTCTGCATGGCTAAAAAATACATTGGCAAATGAAAAGGAAACCAATCATATGGGAAAATATATTTGCCAATAATACCTCAGATAAGAGTTTGATCTCCAAAATATATAAAAAACTCACATGACTCCACACCAGATAGACAAATGATCCAATTTAAAGATGGGCAAAGGACCTGAACAGACACTTCTCCAAGGAGGACATACAGTGGGTCCAGAGACATATGAAAAGATACTCAATATTGCTAGAGAGATGCAAATTAAAATCACAGTGAGATACCACTTCACACTGGTCAGAACAGCCATCATAAACAAATAAACAAACAACAAGTGCTGGCCAGGTTGTGTAGAAAAGGGAACCTTAGTACATGGTTGGAGGGAATGCAGACTGGTGCAGCCACTGTGGAAAACAGTATGGGATTTCCTCAAAAAAAAAAAAAATTGCCTTTTGACCTGGCAATTTCACTGCTGGGATTATACCCTAAAAATCCTAAAACACCAGTTCAAAAGAACCTATGTACCTCAATGTTTATAACAGCATTACTTACAATAGCCAAGTCCTGGAAACAGCACAAGTGCCCATCAGTAAACGAGCGGATCAAAAATCTATGGTACATTTACATAATGGAATACTATGCAACAGAAAGAAAGAAGGAAATCCTACCTTTCACAACAGCATGGATGAAGCAGAGAGCCTTATGCTAAGTGAAATAAGCCAGACAGTGAAAGACAAATATATGATCTCACCTATTAGTGGAACCTAATCAACAAAAATAAGTGAGCAAAATAGAACCAGAGACATGGAAATAAAGAACACTTTACAGTGACCAGAAGGGAGAGAAAGGGGAATAATGGGGGAAAGAAGGGGAAAGGACAAGTCTAGGAACATGTATAAAGGACCCATGGACAAAGACAAAGGGGTGGAGGATTGAATGTGGGAGGTTGGGGGTGGGTAGGGCAGGGGAGATAAGGGTAGAAAATGGGGACAACTGTAACTGAACAACAATAAAAAAAGAAAAAAAGAGAATGTGAAGAGCCACATGTAGGAAACACCTGGCCAACTGTGCTTCCATCCTTATGAGGAATGACCCCAGAACTTTGAAATAATTTTCACACTGCTCTTTAGGAGTCCAAGTTCAATAATCTTCAAATTTTTTGTATTACAATTCCTGTTATGCAATAGATATAGTTAGTATCTGCTTTGGAAAGATATCACATCTAACATTAGAGTAATAATCTAATCTTTAGTATTTATTCAATAACAGGTTATATTTATGAGGACACTCAGATACATTAGGAATTTTAAAAGTTCTTCTGGCATTCACAGGAGATGATATGGATGCACTTGGAAGTCTATTTCATTTTATTTGAATTACAATGCCATCTGCTAAAACTCACTCTCTGAAAAAAACAACTGCTTTGACAGTATCAGCGAGAAAATTTGTGTAAGAAACAGGTTATCTGTTTATTGCTTAATTTACAAAGGATGCAATTGTTTGCATTCACGAAGGCCTTTTGCAAATTTAGTAGCCAATTAATGTCATTCTGTGACAATGAAAAAATAATCAGATTCTTAAATGAAACCCATCTCTTTTCAGTTTTAACTTTGCAAAGCATAATAAGATTATATTATATAGTACAGAAACGGACTCTTTCCAATTTTATTTTTGTATTATTATTTTTTTATCCTCTCCTGAATACATGTTCACTGGTTTTAGAGAGATGGGAAGGGAGGGAGACAAACATTTATGTGCGAGAGAAACGTAGTTTGGTTGCCTCTCCTATATTCCCTGACTGGACACTGAACCGTCAACCTACGCATGTGCCCTGACCAGGAATCAAACCTGCAACTTTTTGGTTTATGGATAACGCTCCATCCAACTGAGTCGCACTGGCCAGGGCAACTCTTTGAATTTGTAAAGAGTGCCATCTTTTCTCTATGAAGATGACACTACTGGCATCACCTGGACATTTGCTTCAGGTAATTTCTAATGGTGACAGTGAATTCATGCCCAGTCATCCTTGCCCAGTTCCCACTGTAACATGACATTTGTACATTTGTGCAATGATGGATAGGATTTATGTAGAGTCAGAGACTGTGGGAGAGTGTGAAACAATGTCAGTTTCAGAGGAATGGGTTCCAGGATCTCAAATTCTTTGCAAGTGTGTAGTGAGAAATGAAACTGGTGAGACATCTGCTCAGCTATTCCACAGACACATAGACTAGACTCTATTTAACACTCTAGATAAGGCAGAAGACATACACTAGCAGATAAGATCCTTGAGTAATTTACAATCTACTTGGAGAGGTAAAAACACTGACTTTAAAAGTAGAAATAGATCCATAAAGAGTGTTTATGAATGAAGGTGCAGGTATGACTCAGTATACAGATATATTGTATGATTTCACAACGTATGCCTTTAATTTGCAATAGCCTCATGGTTTTCAATGATTCTCAATTATAATCATAAAGGAGGCGAAGAAGAGAAGTGGACTGCTACTTGGAGAAAAAATAAAGTGAGTTCAGGCATGGGCTAGGGAGGAATAGGTGGATGGATCAGTAGTTTTGCAGAGATTGAGCATAAAAATATATGTAAATTTAAAGATAATTATCCTGGTTGGAGAAGAGAATTTATGATAGAAAATAATAAGAGAAAAGGCTATATACAATATAGATCAGTTGATAGAATGTTTTGGAATTGGTATCGAAGAGTCTTAAGTTACTGGAGACTATTATAGTGTCAGAGAAGAGGAACAACATAATAGGTATATTCTGGGAAAGCCTTAATCAGGTACTTGCATTCTTAAATATTTTTAAAATTTTTTACTTATTTATCTTTTAGAGGGGAAGGGAAGGAGGGAAGCAGAGGAGAGAAATATCAATGTATGGTTGCCTGTCGTGGGTCCCCTGCTGGGAACTGGCCTGCAACCCAGGCATGTGCCCTGACTGGGAATTGAACCACGGTTGTTTGGTTCACAGGCCCACGCTCAACTCACTGAGCTACACCAGCCAGGGCAGGTACTTGCATTCTTGATATGAGCATCATGAGAACATAGCATGTGCCCAGGATAGTGCTTAAAATAAAATAGAAAAATGAATAATTAGAAACAGGAGATAAGTTGGTTATTCAGGGGGACTCCTGTATTTCTGTGGCTGCACTGATTTGGACCCTTTTCCAATATTTGGAGAATTCTCCAGAACACTGGCAGTAGTGGGAGGTAGGTGCTACATCCAACTACAGAAGTTGAAAAGCCCAGATACTTTCCTTCTCTGGAAACTTGGAAATGAGGGCACAGATCTGCTTTCAATGCAGGTTTGGGCAATCAGACACACCCACTAGGATTTTGAATCTGGAGTTAGGGAAGCAACGAAGCAGAAACAAGTGAGCTCTGAGAAGGTATCCAAGGTTAAGAAGTGACTAGGATCCTATTTTGGGACAATGATGCTGGGCAGAGGGAGGAAAAGGACAAATGTCAGAAACATTGACAAGGACAGGTTGACAGATTTGGTAACTAGCAAGGTATTGCTATTCCATTCTTGCTTCACTACTATGTAGTAATATGTACATGACATTGCATAAAGAACAAAACAGAGAAACAAAATATTTGCAAGTATATACCCTGAGGGATTCATAATAAAGTATTTGCAGAACAAGTGAATATAACGTCTGTAAGTGTGACATTTCTTCAGAAAATAGACTAAACTGGGGAAGTGGTAGTAAACATAAATGATTTTTTTAATAAAATATTTTTCTATAGAGAAAAAAACAACTTTTCATGAGTCACTATAATTTTTGACTATGTGAGAACCATGTTTATTGTTGTTTTTTTCATTGATTTTTTTGTTAACTAAAAGAATTGACAATTTTACTTTCATATATCACAATACAAATGAGAATTGATTTTTTTTTGTCCCACTACTCCCCTCCAAACCATTCTCTGTTTGATAGGACAAGGGAGTGACTCTTCCTTGTCATGCTGTTAGAAACCCCCAGAGTCATCCTACTTCACCAGGAGATTGTGGTGCTACAAGTAATGGACAACTGATGGGAAGAGGCTCCCCTCTCTCCTAATCTGTCTGGTTGGGTCATTCCTGGCCCAGTGGGCACCATCACTGGGGGCCCAGGCA
The DNA here is from genome assembly GCA_004027735.1 of Carollia perspicillata. Classification (NCBI taxonomy): domain Eukaryota; kingdom Metazoa; phylum Chordata; class Mammalia; order Chiroptera; family Phyllostomidae; genus Carollia; species Carollia perspicillata. The sequence continues at coordinate 10,802 of PVKM010042558.1, forward strand.
CCATTGGCATGTGCCCTCCCATAGGTGGCCTCATTCCAGGAGCAGGTCCCACTGTCATCATCCCAGGAGGAGGAGGGCCCATCACTGGCATCAAGGGAGGACCCATCATGGGGTCCTAGCATCATACCAGGAGATGGACCAGAAGACTGGGGGGAGGTGGGATCGTTGCCCCTGCAGGAGGAGGAGCAGAGAATGAAGTAGGAGGTAACTTTCCTTGCTGAAAGGCTGCAGTTGTTTTGTCAATCAGACTCTGAGCTTCTTCTTCCACCCATTTATTTTCTTTTTAAAAAATATTTTATATTGGATTTTAGAGAGAAGAGAAGGGAGGGAGAAAGAGAGGATGAGAAACATTGACATGAGAAAGAAACATCAATTGGTTGCCTTCGGTACAGCCCCAGGGGGCCAGGCCGAGCCTGCAACCCAGGCATGTGCCCAGGGCTGGAATCCAACGGGTGACATTTCAATTTGCAGGATAATGCCTGATCAACTGAGCCACACTGGCTGGGCCTCTTCCTTCCATTTCTGACAGTAGTCTTTTGCATTCTCTCTGTATTTCCTATCATTGCAGTGTCTTTCTCTCACAGATGGAGAGTCATGGTAACACATGTATCACATTGCAGTAGTCACAGTATAACTCGGGCATGTGGCTCTGCAGGCACTGGCTACTCGGTCCCCATTTTCATTGACTTCTTAGCCTTATAACCAGCACCTCGATATCAACAGGGCTGAGACTGAATCCTAGTCTTTCCCCCAACAGGTTTTCCATCCATTTGTTCTGTGTCAATGATTAGCACTGGCGATGCCAGATGCCAAAACTGGAAATCTGACAGCCACCATGAATTTCTTCCTCCTTTTTCTGCTTATTCAAGAAGCCCTGTGTTCCACCCCTTAATCATCTCTCAAATAATTCCTCTCTCCTCTACTCCTATGTCTGTGGCCAAAATCTCATCACTTCTTAACTGGAGTTTTGCAATTGTTCCCTAATTATTTCTCTTTGTCTGTACCTTCTCCCTTCCAATTCCCAATTTCCAATTACCAAAGTGAATATTCAACAAATGCAAATTCATTCATTCATTTCCCCTACTAGAAATCCTGTGGTGCTTTCTCCTTCGCTTTCATGTAAAATAAACCCCTTAGAATTGCACGCAGCTAGATCTGCCAGGATCACATCTTAACCAAATGCACCTCTTTTCCCACACACACCTTTTGTGCTCAGACTTTTGTTCATGTTCAGACTTTACCACCTTCCTTGACTCTTGCCCTTTGAATATGCCTTTGACTCCTGCTGGAAACCTGCTTCTCACTTTCTTTCCTGGCTAAATTCTATTTATCCTTATGACTCAGCTAAGTGAAACCTTCTTAAAAGGGTCTGCTGACCATCATTCTTAGCAAGATAACCACAGTTATACTTCTATACCTCCCAGTTCAAATGTCACAACCCTTATCATTTGTGGTATAATAGTTGATTTTCTCATCTTTCTCCACCATAGACAGCAAGGGCTGTGGGGACTTAGGTTTTGCCTAAAATAAATCTTTAATATATACTTTTGCAGAAAGGAAAAGAGCACATATTCCCTATGAAATATGAAGGTTTTTCATAACCACACTTATCATCAATAAATAGTTCTCTTTACAAAAGTGAGAGAAGGCCTAAGGTATTTCCATTAACCAGCACTTGGTCTACGAAGAAGCTGGATTTGTATGACACAATATACAATCATTTCCAAAATGTTTAGTGGTCAGAATGTCAGTTCTTTTGGAGAAGCAGAAGAATTTTTTGAGCAACATTTTGGCCCCAAGACAAAAGAATGTTTAGAAAGCTGCCTTGCCTTTTCCTCCAACTTCAAAATAGCTTTTTTAACACAACGGATCCTTAGTGACTCCTGTTTAATGCACGTATCTCTTGCATTATGGGAAAAATAGATCAGAAAACAAATAATATAAGTACAAATAAAATAGAGGGCATAGGAGG